>JAJOOF010063012.1:0-10318 GCA_029582545.1 Solanum lignicaule
GGAGCATACTGCAGATTTGCTTAGTTGCTGGATGAAAAGAGGAGGCAGCAAAAGTCAAAAGAAGTGGTGGAGGATCATCCCACAATGCATCTGGTGGACAGTTTGGAGAGAGAGAAATGGGAGGTGTTATGAAGATAGATCCAATTCCATCCAGAAAGTTAAATGGAATTGTATAATATCTTTCTACTTTTGGTGTAAAGAAGTAGGTTTAGAGGATATAGATCAGTTTGTAGATTTATTAAGATCTCTGTAAGTATCTTGTTTCCTAGTTGCTTTTTTTTTTTATCTAACACTTTTTTATGGTGTCCAGCATGTCCTTAATGCTGAGGAATACACATTTACCAGTTTCAAAAAAAAAAACTAGTCTCAAACCAACAGAATGCTTTCATCAAGGGGAGACAGATCACAAGTGACTCACTCATAGCAAATGAGGTGCTTGATGGCAATTGAAACAAGGGAGTGTTGGACTACTATGCAAACTAGATGTTGAAAAGGATTTTAACCAATTGAATTAGTCTTTATCTCATATCTACACTCATAGGTGGATTAGGTGGATAAAATTCAACATATATACTGTGAAGTATTCAATCCTATCAATAAGGGTCCAGTAGAATTCTTCTCCCCACAAAAAGGCCTAAGACAAGGGTGGCCTCCTTTCAGCTTTTTAGTTCATTCCAGCTATGGAAGGACTGAGTAGAATGTTGGATGAGGCTAAACAACTGCAACAGATTAAAGGTTATGATATAGGAATGGACAAAACAGTAAACATCTCACATCTACTTTATGTAGATGACACTTTGATATTTTGTGAGGCTGACAGAGAGCAAATCCTTTATCTAAATCTTACACTGCTCATCCTTGAAACAGTCTCGGGACTCCACATCAACATGCTCAAGAGTGTAATCTACCCTATTAATGAGGTGCAGAACATAGAAGAACTGCGGGCATATTGGGTTGTAGTACTGGAACATTCCCTACCACATACTTGGGTCTTCTACTCAGGGATAAATACAAGACAGAAGGCATTTAGAGCGGAGTCATGGAAAAAGTTGAGAAGAGGCTTGTTTCTTGGCAGATGCAATACCTTTCTATGGGTGGCAGACTAACACTGATCAATAGTGTGCTTAACAACATCCCAACTTATAGTATGTCACTCCATCCCATCACTAGTAAGGCACTTAAACAACTGGATAAAATTAGAAGGAGCTTTTTATGGGAAGGAAATAGTAGTAGCCACAAATTTCATTTGGTCTAAGTGGGATAAGGTCTTGTTGCCAAAAGATCTAGGTGACCTGGGCATCAGAGACCTAGCATTACACAAGTAGTGCTTACTAATGAAGTGGCTATGGAGATAACACTCGGGACTCAGGAGGATCAGTGCCTATGGAAGGAAGTCATTATTGCCAAACGTGGAGCCCTGAATCACTGGTGCTCTATAGTTTCAACTAAACCTTATGGGGTTGGATGCTGGAAAAGCATAAGCAAGTTGTAGGAGATGTTCTCACAACACAAACGTCTGGTAGTAAGGAATGGCCAACACATCAGTATCTGGAGAGATAAATGGTTGAGCAACAACCCTCTAGAAGTTGCCTACCACCAACATATTCCAAATAGCAAATCAGCCCAATGCTAAAATACACCAACACAGGGATGGAAACTCATGGAACCCCAACCTCGAAAGAAACATACAAGACGAGGAGATGGAAGAGTTGATCAGCCTTTTAGGAGCACTTCACAATGCCACAATCAACAGCCTTGCACCAGATCAACTAAAATCGGGAGATATGAGGAATGGGGAGTTTTCAGTTAAGGTCGCATATAAGCTTCTAGGCCCACAAAATGCAATCACTACCTTTTGGCATTGGAAACTTAATTGGAAAGTCAAATTACCACGTAAAATTAGTTGCTTCAGCTGGACAGCACATGGAGGATGTTTGACTCAAGATAACCTAGCCAGAAGGAAGTTTCAAATGGCAAACAGGTGTTATATGTGCATGAAGGTAGCAGAGTCACACAACCACCTTTTTATACACTGTCCAGTAGCAGCAAACTTAAGGAGTATATTTATCACACTTTTTGGACTCAATTGGGTCATGCGCCAGAGTATCAGGGATGGTTTTAGTTATATTTTGGGGTATTTGGAATGAAAGAAATTGGAGATGATTTGATGGATATCAACTACCTACCTATCTCTAAATGCTAGTTGTCTTATGTTGTTATATAGTTGGGTCTATATGTCCCGAATAGATTCCCCTGTTACCATCTTGATTTTTATCAGCTCATTAGCTCTCAACTAGATATGTACTGGAGCTGATAAGTTCTTTTTGCTACTCTACTTTTGTAACTACTATACATCCACTTGATGCCAGCAATGAAATTATTTACTTAATCCAAAAAATATTTCTATTTGAGTCTAAAAAAATTAGCAGAAACTGTGTAAATAAGAATTACTTACCATTATGCATATACAAAATTTCTGAAAGAGCTAATACCAATTAGATTAAAACTGCTAGATTTAGTAATCATCTAATTTATTTGCCTCTTTTGATTAAACAGAGAAATTGCAGCTAATTACTCTTTAAAGAAAGTCGATGAGGCTGCTTATCAGGTTGATTTCCGTGCTCTTATGAGTGAAGTAGAATCGGTTATTCCTCATCTCTATCCTCTAATTTGTTATTACTCCCTTTTTTTTAAACTGGTAACATGTGCGTGTGTGTGTGTATATATATATATATATATATATATATATATATCTGCACCATACAGTGCTATCTACAATTACAAAACCCAATCATGTTTAGGACTACAGCTTCACAAGGAACCTATCATCTCTATCCTCTATTTGTTATTACTCCCTTCGTTTCAATAAGAATGACCTACTTTTATTTTTAGTTTGTTTAAAAAAAAAAGACCCCTTTCCTTTTTTGGCAATAACCTAATTTCAACTTTCCATGTGGCATGTTTAAGGCCACAAGATTAAAGGGCATTTTGGTACATTTTACATAACCTTAATTTAGGACCACAAGATTGAAAGTTTTTTTTTATTTTCTTAAACTCTATGTCAAGTCAAACTAGACCATTCTTTTTTAAACGAATGGAGTATTCAGAATTGAGTCTAGTAACGAGTTTTTTTTATACCACAGCCAGGAGTTTGGGATAGAGCATATCATAGGCGTTCTTTTGGAGAGACTGTGGCTTTCGCGTTGATTGAGGTAAGTTTATTTTAGTTTTTTTATTTTGGCATAGTCAAAACTAACAAAAACAGCCAGGTGTTTAACTTTACAAAAACAGGTAATGGGCACTCAGCACTATGAGATATACAAATTTGAAGGAAGTCTGGCTGATGTTCATGACCAGAGGTAGATGTTATAGATTGTCTTTTGAATATTTTAACTTGTCCTAGTTCCCCATCCCAAATCCACATGACCAGCACATGGGACTTTTAAGTGAACTTTCAGAAATGGGCCTTGCAAAAGAGCTCATTCTTGCAGCCTCTAATAAAAAGAAATTTGGGCCTGATTTAGCTGGTCAAGTCATATAAAAACTTTCAAGGCAGCTACTGGATGGAAGATAGAAACGAAAGAACACTCGAATTCTTAGATCTCTCTATATCAGAACAACTATATCTGCATGCAAATACGCAAGTCAACACTCAGCCCATTGATGATAACTTCCATGAGGTATTCCAAGATGAAACAATGGCAGTCTATTCTTCGAACCAGTACATGCAGCAAGATATCACAACAATAGAAAATCTGGCAATCATTGAAGATCTATTGCGAATTGAGGAATCTAAAGGGGGAAAGGAAACAGAATCTGTCTGCTTAACAAACATTGAAAAAACATGAAAGTGAAGAGCAGGAAGAGATAATACTAGATAATTCTGGGAATCAATATTCACAGTTGGGGATGGATAACACTGGGGAACTATGGAATGTTCAAAAGGTCAAACATCTTCTTGTTCATCCACCAACAATCTCTACTTGACAAGGAAATGAAGGCAACAACGTGGGTTCAGCAAAATCTACTCAAACTAACAAGATGTTTGGAGTAGATTTTCAGGGTCATGACGAGGAAGCACTTGAGCTTCTCAGGCAGATTGATGCATGTAGGCAAGCGAGAAGAATGGAGCAAACAATGGATATTAAAAGGACCAGGTTTACAGGCACATAAGAGTTGAAGAATCTGATCACCTTTGATGTTAAATTTAAAAATTATGGCGATAGATCTAAGGGGAAAGGGAGTCTTCATTCTGTCCCATGAAGCTCAAATTAATATCGTGAAATGTTAGGGGGTTAAATGATTAGGGGAAGAGGAGAATTGTGCAGAGTTTGATCAAGATTGGAAAGCAGACATAGTCTGCCTCCAAGAAACAAAATTAGAGGGGAATGTGCAGGATAGCATCAAACAGATTTGGGCAGGGAGATGGATAAGAAGAGCATGTCTTGAAGCTAGTGGAACCAGAGGTGGAATTATTTTACTTTGGGACTCTAGAGTATGAGAAGGGGAGATCTTACAGGTTGGAGCTTACACATTATCTTGTAATTTCAAGGCCCAGTTAAGTGATTGTGAATGCCATATCACTGGTGTTTATGCTCCTAACAGCAAATTGGAAAGAAGATTGGTGTGGGAGGAATTA
This sequence comes from Solanum lignicaule, assembly GCA_029582545.1. Classification (NCBI taxonomy): domain Eukaryota; kingdom Viridiplantae; phylum Streptophyta; class Magnoliopsida; order Solanales; family Solanaceae; genus Solanum; species Solanum lignicaule. The sequence goes on from JAJOOF010063012.1 coordinate 4,640, forward strand.
GCTGATGTCAGAGGTCTCATGGAGGGACCCTGGGCTATTTGTGGTGACTTTAATATATGTAGATTCCCCTCTGAAAAAAGGGGCTCCATTAGGAGAACTTCAGCTATGGGGGAATTTTCAGACTGCATAGAAGATATGGAGCTCATTGATTTACAGTTTGATGGTGCTACTTACACTTGGTTTAAAGGAGACAATCAAACCCCTGCCTCTAGAAGGATCCCAGCCTTTAGTGCTGAAGATATATACACAAAACTATTACCTTTGTCAAAAAAAAAAACTTGCCTCTAGAATAGACAGGATATTGGTTTCCACAGAATGGAATAACCATTTCAGCATCATGAAGCAATCTGCTTTACAGAGAGTGATTTCAAAACATGTTCCAATTGCTCTCTTCTGTGGACATTGGGAACAATCTAAGTCATATTTGAAGTTTGAAAATTGATGATTAAACTCAGAAGGTTTTGTTGATAAAGTTAGTAACTGGTGGAATGCTTTCGCCTTTTCTGGGAAACCAGATTACATCCTAGCCTGTAGACTCAAAGCTCTCTAGAAAAGCTAAAAGAATGGAGCAGGAATGAACAGGGAATCTGAAGTTTTAAGAGAATAAATTGCCTAGCCAGATGGCTGAACTAGACTCCTGTTTGGAGAATAGAGCATTGGCTGAGGAGGAAATTGCTTAGAAAGCCAATTTGTTCATGGAATTTGAAGGGTGTCTGAAGAATAAAGAAGTGGCATGGAGACAGAGATCAAGGGCTTTATGGCTCAAGGAGGGGGACAAAAACACCAAATTATTCCACCATACTGCTAATGTTCACAAGAGATATAATCACATTGACCAAATTGTAGTACATGAAGAGACTATAGTTGAGCCTAATAGAATCAAAGAGATCATCTTTTTCTACAAGAAGATGTAGACAGAAGCTGAAGAATGGAGACCCACTCAAAATATTAACAATCACCCAACAATCACAGATGTTGAAAGAGAGGCATTGCAGGCTAGTTTTGAAGAACAAGAAGTTTTTAGTTGTTTGAAGATGTGTGAAATAGACAAAGACCCTAGATTCTGATGGTTACACAATGGGGTTTTATTTAAAATGTTGGGAGGTTCTAAAGAAAGACAGAATGGAGGTTTTTCACAATTTTCATTCAAATGAAATGTTTGAAAAAAGTTATATTGCAACATACATTGCCCTGATTCCCAAGAAGACAGAGGTAAAGGAGCTCAAAGACTTAAGACCTATCAGTTTGATTGGAAGCTTTTACAAGCTGATCTCTAAGGTCTTGACGGAGAGATTGAAGAGGGTGGTGGAAAAATTGGTGGACAAACAAGAAATGGCTTTCATCAAATGCAGGCAGATAATGCATATGGTGTTGATAGCAAATGAAGCAATTGACTCCAGAATCTCACAAGCAAAACCTGGCATTTTATGCAAACTTGATATTGACAAAGCTTATGATCATGTTAACTGGGAGTTACTCCCATTCTTAGTATGCTGAGACAAATGGGTTTTGGGGAGAAATGGATCAATTGGATTACATTTTTGCATATCTACTGTGAAATTCTCCATCCTTATTAATGGGGCTCCAGAAGGTTTTTTCAGTGCACACAGAGATTAGACAAGGGGATCCTTTATCCCCTTTTCTGTTTATCATAGCAATGGAGGGTTTAAACAATATGTTAAATGTTGCTAAGACAAGAGGAAGGATCCAGGAATTTGAAGTTGTCAAAGACAGTGAGAGCAGTTCAGAGATAACTCATCTTCAATATGTTGATGACACTCTAATCTTTTGTGGAGCTGAGGAACAATCGCTAATACAGAGGTTGATATTGGTTTATTTTGAAGCCATTTCTGGTCTACATATAAACTGGAATAACCAATTAATTTAGTCCCCAATATGGAGTACCTATCACAGATTCTGGGAGGAGTTGTGGGCACATTGCCATCAATATATCTTGGCATACCTTTGGGAGCAAAGTCAAGCTCCATAGTATCTGGAATCCAATTCTGGAGAAATGTGAGAAGAAATTGTACAGATGGAGATCACAGTATTCGTCACTGGGAGGTAGACTAACTTTGATAAACCCTGTCCTAGATGCTCTACCAACTTACATATTGTCCCTATTTCATATAACTCAGACGGTGGCTCAAAAAATTGGATAAAATCAGGAGAATTTTTTTGTGGCAAGGCAACAAGGAGAAGAAAGGATACCACCTGGTTGAATGGAAGAATATTATCAGAAGCAATAGGCAAGGATAATTTGACATCAAGAACCTTAAGAACCAGAGCAAAGCTCTTAAGATGAAATGGCTATGGAGATACCCACAGGAGGCTCAAGCTCTATAGTGTAATGTCATCTGGAACAAGTATGGGGAGCTGGACAATTGGGTAACTAAAGAAGTCACTACCCCTTGTGGTGTTAGTCTTTGGAGATCTATCAGACTCTTCAGGTCATTCCTTAAAAGTCAATCTACAATCAAGGTACACAATGGCAACAAGACTCTTTTGGTTAGATATATGGATAGGTCCTGATAGTTTACAAGGCTTATTTCCTGACATTTTTGCTTTGGCTCAACATCAACACAAGACAGTTGCTGAAATGTGGACACAACAAGGTTGGGATTTGGTCCTCAGTAGACATTTAAATGATTGGAAATTCTAAGAGTAACTGAATTGTACAAGTTTTTGGAGAACTTTCAAGGACTACAGAGAGGAGAAGATTTCTTATGGTTGAATGGGCATAGCAAAAGCATATATAAGGTGAAAGAAGGATACAAGCTGACAAACCAAACAGGAGCTCAGGCTATTAAGTGGCCTTGGAAGAACATTTGGAAAGCCAAAGTGCCACACAAAGTGGCATGTTTCACTTGTCTTTTAGCAAATGAGGCTGTTTTGACTCTTGACAATCTGGCAAAGAGGAGAATTCCATTGTGCAACATATGTCCTTTATGTGGAAAAGATGCTGAGACAATTAGACATCTTCTCCTACACTGTAAAGTCACTAACCAACTTTGGCAGCTTTTCCTCAGTCTCAGAGGCATCTCATGGACAATGCCGAGTAAGATTAATGATACTCTTTTCAGTTGGGAAGAAGCTAGATTTGGAGCTAGAAACAGAGATAGATGGAGGATTATTCCTGCCTACATTTGGTGGACAATATGGAGAGAGAGGAATGACAGATATTTTGAAAACAGGAGCAACAATGTGGAGGAGATTAACTTGAATGTATTTTGGTGTACAAATGTTTACTCTAATGAGACTGAGTCAATTCTAGATGTTTTAGGGTCCATCTAGAGTTAGGGTCGGTTTATTTGGAAGTCTTTTCTACCTTCCTCTGTTGTAAATATGGTTCTTCCAGTACTACCTAAGTACTAATATCAATACAAATGTTACCAGTTTAAAAAAAAATGCTAATCTTTTTTTTCTGAAACAGCTGTTACTACTTGTTCCTCAACGCAAGGCTGAAAAAAATCTGTATTTTCAAGTTTGGCAGAGCGTAGTAAGAATTTTGCCTACCATGGTTTTAATATTAATTTAAAATTTTCCTTTTCAGGTTATTAATCATTTGTTATTTGTGACAGTGAACACCCAAACGAACATGACAACAATGGAGACCCAGAAAGTGAATAGCAACAACAGCAATTACTGAACTTTTAGCTACCACTCAATTCTGTTATTCAAAAAAAACAAATGTGTCGTATGCTTTTATTACCATCTGGACTCCCTTCCCTTGTAAAAACAGCATCTGGACTCCCTTGAGTTTTAATGTAGTAACTTCTGGACTAATGGTGTATACAGCTATACTCCCTGCCTATGCATCCAGAGAGTAAGAGAAAATGGAGAATTTAGATACTTCATTGATAATATCTTGTTAGTTGTCTTGGTTTCTTTCCAGGCTACAATGTGTAGGTGTTCTCTGTCTTTATAACTGTTCCATTCCTCTTTGTTTCTGGTCTCACTTCTATCGTTAAAAGTAGGTCAAATGCTAAGTGATTATTTCATAATGATGCATTTAGAAAATGTTGGATTATCTCGTGTTTTTACTCCGTATGTCATATCTTTTCAGCACAAGTACATAAAAGGAAAGAGCCCATGTAGCATAGCATACAATAAGTTGACTGTGATAATAACCAAAATCTTACTATGATGACAAATATGGAAGGTAAAAGGGAAAGCAAACCAAAATACAAACATACCGTGGCAGGAACTCAGTGCTAATAGAAAGGTGGGGAGGCCGAGTTATACCACTCATAAAACGAGCAACATTTGGATGTCGTAACCTACGCATGACACGCACTTGCCATTAAGAGCCAATTATGTTATATAATGATGCATTCAACAAAAAGAAAGTTAAGCAGCAAACAAAAGAAATAGGACAAACATGACGTCTCAGAGGAACATCTCTTCAAAAATACAGTTTACCAAAACTACACGAGAAAAATACAAAATTGATTAGCAGCTAGCCCAGGAAATCAGACCAAGGATTTTATTTTTTTTGAAAATGGTAACGATGTATTATATCACAAAAGTACATGGGTTGTACTCAAACCTTATATATAGATGCACTCTAGACACTCCTACTCTATTTCTATATTGAGTCTAAAACATCAACTATAAAGGCAGTGTCATTTGAGTATAATTGATTACACCAAAAACATAACAACAAAATGCAGTTTAGTTTAACATCCTGCACACTATTTTCTATGCCTTCAAAACATCTGGAATTCCTTTCTTTCCAGATTGCCCACAATATTGAAGCAGGGATAATTCTCCATCTAGTTCTGTCTTTTGCAAGGGCACCTGCCTCCTCCCAGCTGTACAAGGCCTCAGTAACTCTCCTAGGCATAGTCCAGGATATGCCTTTAAGGCTCAAGAAAATCCTCCAAAGCTGCCGAGTGTATTTGCAGTGTAGAAATAGATGGTTTACAGTTTCTAAGGTTTCCCCACATAGGAAACACCTAGAGCATAAGGTTATCCCCCTTTTCATTACATTATCCTGAGTCAGCCAAATAAAGCATGAGACTTTGTGTGGGATTCTACACTTCCATATTTGTTTCCAAGGCCAGATGGGACTCTGCTGGCTTGATTGATCCATCAGCCTGTAAGCTGAATGCACTTTGAACTCTCCTCTATTGTTGCCTTTCCACCAAAGCATATCCTCATATGCCTGAAGTCCAGTAAAGTGTCCAACCAAGTTGTGGAATTCTGCCAACCTCATCACTTCCCAGTCATTTGGTTCTATCCTGAAGATGAAATTCCACCCTTGTGGTGTCCATAGTTCTGCAATAGTTCCTTGTTGGAACATTGCCAGATTGTAAATATCAGGGAAAAGAGTTTCCAGGTTACCTTTCTCATGCCATTCATCCTTCCAGAATTTGATCTTGTTCCCATTCCCCACTTTCATCTTGAATTTGGGTTTAACTTCCTCCCATAATGCTCTTATAGATCTCCATAAACTGATCCCATAAGGTGTGGTCACAATCTTAGTCATCCAACTATCTTCATTCTCATATTTGGCACCTATCACTCTTCTCCAAAGTGTTTGGTTTTCATTTGAGTATTTCCACAACCACTTCATTATGAGTGCTTTGCCATGTAGCTCCATATTCTTTATTCCCAGACCACCATTCTTCTTTCCAGTTGTCACTGCATTCCATTTAACTAGATGAAAGCCTCTAT
>JAJOOF010063013.1:0-51669 GCA_029582545.1 Solanum lignicaule
AGTTAATGAGGGTCAGTCTACCCCCTCTTGACAAGTACTGAGTTTTCCATCTGGCCAGCTTCTTCTCACACTTCTCTATCACACCATTCCAAATTTCTAAGGACTTGGATTTTGCTCCCAATGGCATACCCAAATATGTTGTAGGTAGAGTACCTAATTCACCCCCTAGAATTGAAGCTAACAAGTCTATGTTGTTGACCTCATTGATAGTATACATAGAACTTTTAATCCAGTTAATGTGCAACCCGGATACCCCTTCAAACAGCACCAGGATCACCCTTAAGTATTTCAGTTGGTCTTCCTCAGCTCCACAAAAAATCAGTGTATCATCTGCATACTGAAGATGTGTCACCTCCAAGCTTTTTGTATTTTCTCTAGCCACATCAAAACCTTTTACCCATCCTCTCATATTTGCTGTCTTGAGCATATTATTCATCCCCTCCATAGTAATTAAGAACAAGAAAGGGGACAATGGATCGCCCTGCCTGAGTCCTCTTTGAGTTTGAAAAAACCCTGCAGGGGACCCATTAATCAGAACAGAGAAACTAACTGTAGAAATGCAGAAGCTAATCCAGTTCAACCATTTTTGTCCAAATCCCATCATCTCTAAAATCTTCAGAAGGTACTTCCAATTCACATGATCATATGTTTTTTCTATGTCCAGCTTGCATAGAATGCTAGGTTGCTTCTGCTTAATCCTGGAATCTACAGCTTCATTAGCAATCAACACTGCATCCATAATTTGTCTCCCTTTTATAAATGCCATTTTGTGGAAGAATTTGGTGTTCTTGTCTCCCTCCTTCAACCATAGTACTCTTGATTTCTGTCTCCATGAAACTTCCTCTTTCTTGACTAGCGCTTCATACTCAAGTAAGACTGCAGCCTTTTTTGTCGTTTCCTCCACAGTGAGAGTTCTATTTACCCGTTCTGTATCTAATTCTGCTAACTGCTCTAACAATCTCCTTCTTTGACTGCCCAGATTTCCACCCTCTTCTTGTTTCCATTCCTTTAGCTTAAGTTTCAGTGCTTTAAGTTTGCATGCCAAAACATAATCAGGTCTTCCTGTATAACTGAAGGAGCTCCACCACTCTCTAACTCTATCCACAAATCCTTCAGACTGCAGCCACCAATTTTCAAACTTGAATTAGCTTTTATTCCTCTCCCAGCAACCAGTAATCAAAGCTATTGGTATATGATCTGAGCCCAGCCTTTGAAGAGGAATCTGTCTCAAATTGTTGAAGGTATCATCCCATTCTTTAGAAATCATGATTCTATCAATTCTGGAGGCTGCCTCCTGTTGATCTCCCTTAAACCATGTGTATGCAGCATCTTCTAATTGCATGTCAACTAATTCCATGTCCTCTATGAAATCAGAAAACTCTCTCATTCCCTTAGTTCTTCTGTTGCAGTTCTTCTTCTCAGATATGTACCTAGATACATTGAAGTCCCCACACATTGCCCAGGGTCCCTCCATCAACCCCCTTACTGAGCACAATTCTTCCCATACAAGTCTCCTTTCCTTGTAACAATTAGGAGCATACACTCCAGATATATGGCAGCTAAAATTCTGGGTTTGTGATTCAAATTTACAAGTAATGGTGTAAGAACCAATTTCCAAGACCTCCCCCATCCATGCCCTCGCATCCCACATCAATAAGATACCTCCTCTTGTTCCACTTGCTTCTAGATAGGCATATCTAATCCACCTGCCTCCCCAAATCTACTTTATCATCTCTGAAATATCCCCTTCAATTTTTGTTTCTTGGAGACAAACTATAGTTGTTCTCCATCCAGACAACAAACTATGTACAACCCTTCTCTTCTCCCTATCGTTTAATCCCCTAACATTCCATGATATTAGCTTAAACTTCATCATGTGTTGAAAATTGTGTTCCTCCCCTTATTCCTACTTCCAGAACTTTTAAATTTTACATCAAAGGCTACAAGACTTTTAAGTTCTTGTGCACCCTTGATCTTGAGTTTCTTAACTTCTGTATCCTGCTCCATTCTCCTGACTTGTCTGCAACTGTCTATTTGTAGCAGTAACTCTGTTGCCTCCTCTTCATGCCCTTGGAAATCGATCCCAAAGATTTTCCCCAGTTTTATCAAGTTCTGTTGTACCCATGTTGAATTCGCTTTATCTACATCTTGAGCCCTTTGTTGTTGTTGCACCATAATTGGTACAGGTTCCTCCACCTCCCAATTAACTATTTCTGTGTTTGAGCTCTGTATTGCTAGCCCAGTCTCCCCTGACTTTGTAATTTTTCTATCATCTCCCCTATCTATGGAGTTAGGTTCTTCCTCTCTCGGTATCATCAAATCTCCCCTGATTTCTTCCTCCAGCAGCTCTGTCACGACTTTTGTGTTCATGTTCTGCTTTGCTTTGCCTGAATTGGACACGTGCAAGGCTGTTATGTCACCAGCCAATATATGGTCCTTCTGGGTTTCTGTGCAGCCGAGCTTTGTCCCTTGTAAATCATTAAAAATGACATGTGCTGCAAAATCAGGGCCATTGGGCCATTTAGAATTGTTATTCTTCTTGCGCTTTCCTGATGGGCCCAGTTCAGCCCTCTCATTTAAAAAAGTCACATGCCTCTCACGTGCTCCATTCCCAATTGTCTTTCCAGCTGTCGAAGTACAACCCACGTGCTTCAACGTACTAAAATCCCTAAAAGGATGGGATTTTGGTACTATGTCGCAGATGTTTACGCCATCAGACCTCTGGATAAATCTATTCCCTGGGCAAAGGACCTCATCTTCCCCGGCGACTATGCCTCCACTTTCCGACCTTATTTCGAATCTGGGTTTGCTTTCTACCAAAATTGGAAAAAAATATGTAATTCCATCACAAGCGACAGAGACCTCTCTCGGAAGGTTTCTCCCGTTGTTTTTCACCAAAATCCTTGCCCACTTCAGGTGGTTTTTTAGCTCAGTTTCTTCTTCTGTCTCAATCCAACCTCCACACAGATCCCCAATTTCTTGGAAGACCTTCCTAGACCACAAATGCAATGGAATCCCCACTACTCTAATCCAAGTTTCACGCATAGTTGAGGGGCTAGGAGTGCACCCTGTTGTTGGGCTCCACCAATCTAGATGAAATATGCTACTCTTCCACCTTCATTGGCCTTGGATGAATTCGAAAAGGAACATTTCGCTGTTCAATTCATATATGTTGACTCCAAAGACCTTTTTCCAGTTTGTTGAGGACCAGCTCCTGATATCCGCCAGAGTTGGTTTCTCCTTCTTGCCTGCAGTGCAATATCCTATAAGGCATCTCTTGAGGAGATCTTCCTCCTGAATATTCACTGGCTTACTAATCAGAATGCTTCCTTTCTTGGTGTTTATCTCGGCTCTTCTTAAATTACTGCTCCCCCGTTTACTCTGTTGGACAGCCTCAGCATAAGAGTATTCATCCTCCGTCACCCTTGAGAAAGAATGTTCCTTCTCTCTTTGCTGACATTTAATGAATCTCTCAATCTTTAATGCAATATCCACCTACCCTGCATTTAATGCAAGTTCCGGTATGATTAATCCCGACCTTCCACCACTATTTAAGGTTATCAAGCTCATAAATTTCCCATATTCATTTTGCTTCTTAGTACAAAATAGTTCTCCCTCTCTTTCTGCTAGTTTCCATCTTCTCGTCTCCTTTTTGTACTCCTTTGAAGCCTCTCTCAGGCAGAAACATATCCATTCCATAGCTTTCTTGCTCATAACTAACCTCGTCATCATCTTTCTGCTTCTTTCAACCCATTCATACCATTCAGACTTGCTCGAGTTCCATCTAGTGATGTCGAATGACTTAAACCCAGCATTAAAATAAATTCTATTCTCTTCCATCCTAGGCTAAAGTGTGTAGCAATTATCACAGTGGGTGATAATTGTTGGCTTAGAAAGAAAAGTCTAAGATTCCGGTGGTTGCTGCTGGAAAAATGGTCTTCTACTGCCCTAGAAAGTAGGACAGAGAAAGTGCATTGGTATTCGTGCCTGGGAGTCTTTTACAACTTGATCCAGCACTGACAGTGGCACGGTTTATACTAACCCTAGACAGAAATTTCTACCAGAAAAGATTGCAAGATGAGGTAATGTTAACTGTTTCACACGATATAACAAAGAGGTGAAAAGAGTACTTGAAGATGTCTTGCAGGAAGATTGCACAGCAGTGTGGATCCTCCAGAAACGACTGCAGAATGGACAGTGGGACTTCGAAAGTGAAGGTTTGGATTCCAGGGAACACATTGATACTTCTCCGATTTCCATAAAAAATGAAAACCAAATAAGTTTTGAGGAGAGCTAAGGAAGGTGAGGCCTTTCTTTTGCTCAATCCATGGTCTATCCAAATAGGCTGCACAGATTAGATTTTGAAGAAAAGTATGGAAGGGTCTAAATGAAGATTACCCAACCAATTGTGTAAAATGTTAAGCGCTGCTTCTGGAGATCTAAGTACATTTGCTGAGTTCGTTATTTCTTCTTCTATCAATTATCCAAAAAGTATGGTACCCGTTCACTAAAAGCCAATTCCCTTTAAAATTAAAAGCAAACTTGATAGCTAATCCTCAGTGGTATAATATAAAATGTTCAACAAATACATAATTCAAACAACAAAAATGATATGTTTTTTAAGAATTTACAAATGAAACAAACATAGAGAATATGTGCCAGGACGAGAGAGGGAGAGCATCTAACTTGATAGAAGCTTTTAAGAAAGAAGAACAGCATTCTACTCGGGTTTTGGCTGCTGCAATGGCTTCTGAAAGTTTTTGCATATCATCATCGTCATCTGTGAGGTCCAAATTTTGTGGCACCAACGGTCGAGGATATTTCTCATAGATTTTCCTGACATGGTCTAAGGAGAATTGCATTATGATCAAGCAAGAACTGGAACTAATTATTAAGCATCAATACATGAAAAAAAGTAGAGCAGCAAAGTAGCCATTACCCCTTATGATATAGCAATATGAAGTCACATCAGGATTTAATTCATGCTGGTTAACTTACAGAATATTTTGTCTCTCTTTCCTAGTTATTTGAAGGACTCATATACAGAAGAATACGTATAGATCCCTTAAATTTAATGAAATATTATACCTTTGAAGTGACTGTTTTATTATCTTTCGATAAATAAAATGCAATCAGTAGTTCCTTTTTTAAAACTGGTAACAATTTGTTTTAAAGCCAGTAGTTAGGTAATACTGAAAAACCATATTTACAAACAAAAAAAAAAGAAGAGAAAACAAAATATTAAACTGAGATGGCAATCCTAGACAAATTCCAAACTCTAGGACTGTTTCAGTATCTTCATATTAAGCCTTTGTACACCAGAAACAAAATAACAATATCCAGTTAAGCTTGATCTTCTACACATTGCTGCCACTATCTTCAGCATATCCTTAATGCTGAGGAATACAATGTACCAATTTAAAAAAAAAAACATCTGGCATTTCTCTCTCCAGATGGTCCACCAAATATATGCTAGGATAATCCTCCCTCTATCTCTGTTTCTTGCACCAATTCCAACTACCTCTTAGCTAAAAAGAGTGTCAACAATCTTACTAGGCATTGTCCATGAGATGCCTCCAAGACTAATAAAAATCTTCCACAGCTGGTCAGTGACAATGCAGCGCAGAAAAAAAATGACTAACTGTCTCAGCATCACTTCCACATAAATAACATCTTGAACATAGGGATATTCCCCTCTTTGATAGATTGTCATGGGCTAGCACAGCCACATTAGCTATAAGCCAAGTGAAATAGGCCACTTTTTGAGGCACTCTAACTTTCCAAATGTGCTTCAAGCACATGTAGTGATCTGTGTCTTAGCTTAATTTAAAATCTTGTACCCCTCCCTCACCTTGTAAATACCTTTGCTATGTCCATTCCACCATAAACAGTCCACTCAATTTTGTGGCCCTAGAAAAGATTCCAGATACTTGTAAAAGTCAGTGAACCTTGGAATCTCCCATCATTCAGAAGTCTTCTGAGCTATGTTTTCAGACCTCCCAAAAATGTTGTCACACCCGGATAGGATCCTCCAAAGATGCACTACTTTTGGAGGATTCGACATGCTTGGCATTTTTGAAGAGTCAAAGCAACATGGAGGACCAAATCCCATTCAGCTACTGTCTTGTGTTAAATGTTGGGCTAGGGCAAATAAATCAGGGAATAAATCTTGTAAGCTGGCAGAACCCATCCACTTGTATGTCCAAAACAGTGTCTTGTTGCCACTGTGAACCTTGACAGTAGAATGACTTTTTAGGAAAGGTCACTAGGACCTAATAGTTCTTCATAGGCTTACACCGTAAGGAGTAGTAACTTCTTTAAAAATCCAACTATCCAGCTGTTTGGTTGTTTTGATAATACTACAGAGAGTTTGGAGCTCCTGAAAATATCTCCACAGCCATTTCACCTTAAGAACTTCACTTTGATTCCTAAGGTTTTTGATACCTAGTCCACCTTGACTTCCAGTTTTTTTTTTAATCTTGTATTTTAATAAGATTTTTTCATTTACTAAATGGAAGCTTCTTTTCTCCTTATTACTTCTCCAAAGAAAGATCTCCTGACTTTGTCTATCCTCCATCTAACAACATGAGTATAGCATCTACGGCAGAATTTATCAAGATAATTATCTCTGGTTATAAATATTGTGATTTCCATCTGGACAGCTTCTCAATTTCTCCAAAAAATCTCGTTGGTTCTTGATTTGCTCCAAAGGCATGCCAAGATAACTGATTGCAAGGTACCACTACTCCAGCCAAAATCTGGCACAACTGCTCCATATTGGATGTCAAATTAATTGGGAATAGATGGCTCTTACTCCAATTAATGTGAAGACTAGAGAAACTTTCAAAATATATCAATATTATTCTCACAATTAGAGTATCATCGGCATACTAGAGATGAGTAATCTCAAGTCTGTTTTCTCAAATTCTGGGAACTTTGAAACCCTAGATCCTCCTAATCTTAAGCATATTGTTAAGTCCCTCCATGGCTATAATAAATAAGAAAAGGGATAAAGGTTCCCTTTGTCTTATCCCTCTATGTGTACTAAAAAAAACTTCTGGTGCCCCATTAATAAGGATGGAAAATTTCACAGTTCAGATGCAAAACCAATTGATCCACTTCTCCACAAATTCCATCTGTCTCAGCATTCCGAGGATGAAATGTCAGTTGACATGATCATACGTTTTCTCGATATCAACTTTACCAAAAATGCCATGCTTTCTTTGTCAGATTCCAGAATTAATTGCTTCATTAGTTGTCAACACAATATCCATTATTTGTCTGCCTCTAATAGTGTTTTGTCGAGCATGAAGCGAGAAAAGCGACAAATCTTGATAATTCAATATCTTACCATATTAAAGGCTAGTCATGCGGTATTTTTCAGAAGTTCTAGGGGATTAATATTTAATACAAGTTGACCATTATCAGATACAGTTTTTATTTTCTTTAAGGAGGGTACTATCAGAGTGATAGACTCTTTTCTTGATATAACAAATTACTAGGACTCCTTTCTTACTAAGTGCAAATTAAGTCAAGAAACAGACACGTGAACTAGAAAGAGTGGAGTGATTCGAAGTAATGATAAAGTAGGATAATTAACAGAACAAAACAAGAATAAAGAAATGACTAACTGATAGTTCATGAACAAACTCAGCTTGATAAATTATAAATGTATAGAATAGGAAAATTTACCAGAACGTAAAAACATAAGAGCAGACTTACCAAGAGTTTCTTCATTATAAGAAACTTTTCCTTTTACAAGAGTTTCAACAAACAACAAAGCAAGCTCTGACCCACAGGTAACCTGCAAATTGTCAAGATCATCTTTTATCAATACAGAAATAAAACATGTCCTTTTTTAGTCTCGCAACAAGAATAATCTCAAATTGCTTTGAGTTTCAAGTATATTTAAGTGTCATTACCAACTCCATCGAGTCTAAAAATTTTCATGGACATAAGTTTGACCATGACGTCATCCAGATTAGATAGTAGACTTTTGTTGCAAGTGATAACTTTATCTGCTGAATTGTCCACAATACGTATAAGTAATCTTCCCATTGGGAATGTCTAGGAAATGAAAAATGTACACCCCTAGACCCTCCTCAAATCCAAATTTATACGCACTCCTTTAATTTTAGAACATCCCAAAAATGTTTCGCACGATTTAGTTCTATACAACTTTCAAGATTCAAGTATATTAAGGTGTTCAATCTATAATGCTTTCTGTATCAAGCTAACTTTTCAACCATCACTCTAATATTTTCTTCTAGTGTCAACAACACACCCACTGTAATCCCACAAGTGGGGTCTGTTGAGGCCTGAGGATAAAAGTGTACATTGTATACAAATCTTACCCTACCTTGTAAAGATGGAGAGGTTGTTTCCTATATAACCTCGGCTTAAATTAAATCATTTCCAAGCAATTTGAAAAAGGGAATACAAAAATGAGAACAATAACAACAACGAAATAATGTGAAACATAGAGCAGCACACAATATACAGAGGAAAGAACAATAACGACAACAAAATAATACGATAACCGAAACACAAAAAAACACAGGCCATAACCAAAATAAAAAAACAAGAAACTATGAGAATAGTGCTAACACCACTAGTAAGAAAGAAGATCCAAGTACGACCACCAAGACTATCCTGCAGGAACGCTCAACCACCAGCTAAACTTCTACCCTAATTCGTAACCTTCAATTAACATCTTAAACTCTATGGATCCAATCAAATACATTCACATAAAATGGAGAAAGGATACAAGTGTAATCGATCATAACCTGTCCATTCTCCAATTGTAAGCAAGCACCACACTTAAGAATATCCAAAGCTTCAGAGTACCTCTCAGCAGACACATATCTGAAATCATATCAAATATACAAAAAAAAACTGAATCCAAGATTACCCCTTTTAGGCTTGATGTCAAATTATCAACAAAAAAAAAAGAGAGGGGTTTTTAAAGATTGTACCTAGCACTTATAGACTTAAACATCTGTTGAGCTCCATAGTAATTTCCCTGTTTTACAACCTTTTCCAACTTCTCAATATTCTGCAAATCATAAATCAAGTAAATCAAACATCCCTATACAAGAAAATTGGCATAGATTTTATACTGAGGAGTTAATTCAGATTTAGTAGTTCCAAAAAAAATAAAATTATGCATCTTGGGGCACCTCTTGAGCTGGAGGCAGTGTCGCACGTTTGGCTCTCTCTCGAGACATCCTTGCGATGAAAAAGTTGAGAGGAGGTTGCAGAATCAGAGGTTTTAATAAGGTCTGAGAAATACTGGAATATTGCATATATATGTATAATATAATATATGCATATAATAAAAAATAAAATTTGCTCTATAAATTTGATTAAAGTTGAAATTTTGATCTTTCGATGATATGAATAGAAATAATTTAATTACTTCAAATACCATATTTATAAATTGTGTAAATATAAAAATTTTGTTATGTAAACTTGATAAACAATTTTCCTTTTTAAAAAAAATATAATGAAGTTCTTATTTTTTAGAAATAATAATGTTTTCAACTAGGGAAAAGGATCAAAAATACCTCTCAATTTTATTTATTAGTTAAGTTTATCTTTTCTTATAGGGAAAATGCATAGATTCTCCCCTAAACATATCTTGAAAAGTCAGTTACACGCTTAAACTATTATGGTGACTTATTACACACCTTAACTACTAAAAAGTAATTTATTACCACCTGAGACGTGCAACACCACTCCCACATTATGTGGTGTATTACACTCGCTGCCACATCAGCGCTACGCCAGCGTCATGTCATAAATTTTAATTTTTTGTTTTCTTTTCTTTATTAATTAACTTTTATTTTGTTAACTATATTTTACTCTAATTAATCCCTAATTAATTATTTTAATTCTCTAATAAGTATATCTTCTTCATCACTAATCCCACACATTTTCAATTCTCATTTTATCGGAAAATCATATCCGGCCCTACCTTCACTATTGATTTTGTTCTCCACCACCATTATATCACCTTCAATTCTTCTTCTTCTTCTTTGTCACCCAACACCAAATATCACCACCACCATTATCAATATCGATTTTTTCTTATTCAACACCTTCAATTACCTCTTTTAATGTTTGTCACCCGCCACCCATCACCACCAAACCCATAAAGTTGTTATTACCACCAAACCCAAAAATTGATTAACAACAAAAAAATTCTTTAACAAAGTCAAAAAAAAGTGAAAAAGATAGAAACAATCAATCAAAATTTTTCTAGATAAAATACAATTATTCACTAACAAATCTATGAGAATTAACCTAACTGTGAATCAAAAAAAATTTGTGCTTTAAGATTGTGAGAAAAAAATAAAGAAGTGTGACGAAAATAAAGAATAAAGAAGAAGAGGACAATGGGTGGGGTTTGAAGAAGAAGAGGTGTGGGGGATGGGGGTGGAAAAGAGGATTCTAACTTTTTTTTTTACTTTAATTTCAAACTGACGCACCTATTTTTTATTTTTGTTTTACTTTTTTGCCACATCAGTTTTAGGGGTAAGAAAATTCACTATTGAATAGTATAGGTGTGTAATATGTCACTATGATAATTTAAGCATGTAACTGACTTTTTGGAACAAGTTCAAGGGGGAATTTATGCCTTTTCCCTTTCTTATATCATGTGGTTATTTATACTCCGTCGTTATCAAACTTAGCAAAAAAAAACCTCAATTGGACGGTTTCCCTCAAATCAACGAAAACTACCAATTTTGAATTAAAATTACTTGATTTTCTCTTTGAACCCGAGCCTGATCCACTAAACTAAATAAATTCATACCAAATTAAATCTCAAAACTCATCTATTCAAATCCCATCCATTCCAACTTCTTCATCTCCTTAATGTTGTCACAAAAGACTGTCTCCACAAAATAAGAAAAAAAATTCAAAAGTTGTAAGAACACAACTTTCATTAAGTCCCTAACAAGTGTGTTGATGACACAATTCTTTTCATTATTTTCTCAAAGTATTAAAAAGTCAAAATCGATTATGATGTTATGAACAATAATCGTTCATTATTTTATTTATTTTATATCCAAGTTTATCAAGCAATCAGTTAGTTAATGCTTCCTCCAAAATCCAACTAGAATTTCCCAGAAAAAATATGTTCTTGTATCAAATTCCTACATATTCATTTCAGAAATTTTCAAAAAATGCGTTCTTGTATCAATTTCTTAATACCCATTTCAAGAAATCTAAAAAACATGTTCCTGTATCAATCACATATCCATGTTAGAAATTTTCATAAGTTATTTTTTGTTCAACAACCTAAAGAACTTTTTAAGTGCATTACAAAGATTCAACAAAATATTGATTTTGACTAGAACAAGAACTCCAAACACAAAGAAGAAGAACTAGGAAAACTAATAACAATACACAAATGATTAGAGATACGAACCAATAATAACACACAAAAGATTGCAAATGGAAAAGCTTTAATTGACCCTTAAAAATAAAATATTTACAAAATGAGCTCCTTTCCAATAGGAATAATGGAAAAGGTTCTAGTAAAGATTGCAAAAGAAAGTTCGAATCAACAACAACTTTTTGAATGACCTAAAGATCTTCACTTGGAGGAAAAATCATGGATCCTCCTCTTTTATGGATTTTCATGGAGGAAGGCGATGAAGAAGGATCAGATAAATTGGGAACAGACGGAGCATGGTGTTTCCATAGATGAACGAGATGAAGAAGATTAGAATAGACAGTTTTGAGATGTAATTTGGTTGGAATTTATTTATTTAGTTAGTCGGATTCAAATTAAAATAGGAAAATCGAGTAATTTTTATTTAAATTGAATAGTTTTTTTTTATTTGGGGGAAATCATCCAATTGAGGGGTATATTTGCTAAATTTGGTAATGGCGGGGTATAAATAATTGTGTGGTATAACGAAGGATAAAACTAACTAATAGGTGAAAGTTGAGGGATATTTTTGACTATTTTCCCTTTTAACTATGATATATCTAATATTTTGAAAAATAAAACAAAGAAAATATGTGAAATAACAAAAAAGTACCGAACAAATAAATTTATATTATGAATTCATTCAATGGTGGATGTTTCATTCATTTAACTCTCTAACATATATGTATCTATTTAATGCATTACTTAATTATTGTACTAGTGTATTTGTTAAAGATAGTAAATGGATGATTTGTACATACTATAAAGGATATTCTTCATCCTTGTAAAAGATACACTTGAAGAGAATAAAATAAGACTGTCTACATTTAACTCTCAATGTTATTTTATCTTCATTTCTTGTTTAGTATTTTTTATATTTTCCTCCCATTTTATAACACGTTATCAAACATGAGTCTCAAATCAACTGAGATCTTTTTAAATCGGGACAGTCTTTTATGTTAAAAGTTAATCATTTTTCTTTTCGATTCAGGTATATATATACGCTTATAACATCTCCAATAGGACTTTCGTAAGTTTTCGATCTGCAATTTAATTACTGTATACATGACTTGCTTTAGGTATTATTATGATACTTTACTAGGTATGATAATTGAAATGTTTAAGGATTAAAATATTGTGTTATTTATATGTCACTAACTTATAACACAAAATTAAATACTATGAAATATGATAGCACATTAGTTAGAATACACGTAAGTATTTTCTTGTCATACATTTATGATCGTTATTTGTGTGTCATAAAGAAGAAGGGTATGATATTAAATATGATTTATAATTCTTACAAAACTTTGGCGTTAATATCTATTGAAACTAGTAATAAATATTGTAGAACAATTAAGAATATCTTTAATTTACGATGAAAGATCCACTTGAATTGTGTTTTGAAAGGAAGGTATGACCACCTTAAGGCAACGGTATTGGCAAGAGTTTGTTATGAGTGGATGCACTTATGATTTCAAAATCGTAATTGAGTATAATTCTATTGTATTTAGAATAACTTCTCAATTATGTGGGAAAACTATAAAAGATGGCAATTACTTCACATGCCTCAAATCTGACATTACATCAACAATAACGTAAAAAGAATTTTCAGAAAAATTCTGAATTGATTTTGTTTTGGTAGTTGAGCAACATAATGTTTTTTTAATGAAATCATGAAATCCGTTCTATTGAAACTACTCCATTATCATAAGCAAATATGATAGAAGTACCCGACTAATCTGAAATAAGAATAAATATTGAGGGTCATAATAATGTGTGTGGGCATGATAATAACAAGATACGATATAATAATCGTCGAGGTGATGGTCATAACAAAAGTAAAAAAAGTATGAGTTATCAAAATAATCCTTCAAGAGGCAAAGGTGATCACTATTATCGTCGCGGCCTGAAAGGTCAACTGAAAAAATGAATGTCGGACACTTAAGCATTTTGCCAGGCTTTATCAAAATTCTTTCAAAAGAAAAGAAAATAAAGGCGTTACCTCTTTTTCTAATGTTTGGGTGGAGTCGCATTTGACTCTTAAGGATTGTGCTCAGGCAGAGCCTTCTCAGAAATATGATGAAAATGTTGAGGCGAATTTGACATTGAAAGATGATATTTTTTATAATCTCAATAATATTATTCATTTAGAAGTTGGGCTTTCTTTGGCTATTAAAACAGAAGATTGTTCATTGAATTGAAAAATGAATAAAGTGGTTATTTTTATGTGTTTTTAATATCTTATTTAAAGTTAAAGTACTTGAAATTTTCTTTTGTTAGTTTATTTCGTACTTCTTATTATGTATTTTTATTTTATGAAGATAAATAAAATATTCTAGTCTTCAGTTGGACTCAAGATGAATAATAGAGATATGTGCCTTATGAATAGTGTCACAATTCATATGATACTAAGAAAAAAGAAATATTTCTCTCATTTAGTCATGAAAAAGGTCTATGTTAATATAATATCCGATAATACAAAATTGATTGAGGATTTTGAAAGAGCAGCTTTATTACTACCTCGAGGAACAATACTTGTAATTGATATATAATGCATTGTAATGTAGTAAGTCTCAAAGAAACTTGTTAAGTTTCAAGGTTATTCGCCAAAATGACTATCAACTACAAATGAAGAAAATATTGAATACCTTTATATTACCACAATAAATGCGGAAAAAACATTTATGCATGAAAAATTAGCTACACTTTCTTTTGGGTTGTACCATACAACTATTGTTATGGTTGAATCATATGTCATAATAAAGAAAAAGTTTACTTATTATAATGATTTAATTATTTGACATGACTTTATAAAATGATGCGCAAAATAATTAAGAATTCAAATGGGCATATTTTGAAGAACAAAATTGCTTCAATCAAAGGGACTCTCTTATGCTGGTTGTTCTCAAGAAAAGTTGGTTATTAAACCATCAACAACTAAGATTAGAAAAAACATTAATTATCGGTATTAATTAATTGTTATTGGATGAAAAGGGTGACTGGCACTGAAAACCTAGAGAACCAGCTTCTCTACTAATCTTGTAGTGGATGGCCACTGATCAACCAACCTCCTTGGCTGACCAACATAATCTTGCTGAATTCCCACATCTAATACATCCTTTTACAAGTTCTGCAAATATTCCTATTTTGCCTATCGCGTATACCATGTTGAGTACTGAAGTGAATAGCGATGCGGTTTTGTCGAATTGTTATGCCAATGTTTTAAAGGGTTACACGACAACAAATCAAACCAAATCATCTGTTGAACCCATTTTCATTAAAAAAATCTGTTATAATAATGGTATACATAGAATTACCTGGACTGTATATGAAGTACACATAATGAATACCATAGAGAATCTCCAATGTGCTGTAGTTGGAAAATTCTCATATGGATGGCCAGAACTTGAAGAGCTACGGATTCAAATCCCCAAACAGTGTAATATCAAGGGTGAATGCAAAATTGGATTACTGCGCAATAGATACATTTTTATGAGATTCAATCAACAAAAAGATTTCATTAATATGGTGTCTAAGCCTAATTATTATATTTTGGCTAAGGATGGGTATTCATACTTGATGAGGCCCTTTATCTATGATGTTAATTTCAACGTAGAAGAAGAAATTACACAAGCTATGGCTTGGATCTCATTTACGAATTTAAAACCAACATACTTTGTTAAGGAATCCATTTTTTCACTAGCTACTGCGGTAGGAAAACTTCTTCACTTAGACATGGCCACTATTAATAAAACACAACCCAGCTGCGTCAGGGTCAAGGTACAAATTGATTTACTTTCAACTTTTCCAAAATTTGTGGAATTGGAAGTGGTGAATGAGAATGTGCAAACTTCCAGGGTGGAACGATTTAAGATTCAATATGACATGCTACCGAAATACTGCAAAGAATGTAGTATGCAGGGGCATAATAAGGAAGGTTGTAGAATATTACATCCTGAATTACAAAGATCACAATCAGAATATGATAAAGGGAAACTAAAGGGTGAAGAGGCTAACAAGCATCTTGGTGAGGGTCTGATTATCAGAATGGGTAGGTTTCTCAAAAGATGGCATTCTACCAGTAAAGTATTCTCAAGAAAAGATATTAGGGAGAAAGTCAATAATCAGATAGAAGAAATTACTACGAAAAACTCTTTTGCTGCCTTAAATAATGGACTTATAGACAAAGAGGGAGCTCTTGCACACAATGATAGAGTATCAACTGAAGAATCCATTGTTAGTAGGTCGAACAGAAATACCATTAATGCAGTAGTAAAGGGAACAAAAAAGATAAATGGGACACATGACAAAGCTCTCGGGGAGGAGAATTCTAAGACTTCATCAAATAGAAGGGACTGGGTAAGAGGCGCCTTTGGAGTACAACATGAAAAAGGGAGATGACTGACTATATTATTGGGCGTCTGGAAATGGTGCAAGCCGGAGATGATTCGGAGAAATCACCTAAATATGATTTGGTTATAGACGATGTTGCACACAAGGAGAAGAACATACAGACAACCAACAACATGCAGGGTGTAGTTTTGTTTTTACCTACACAGAATAATCAATAATGGGTTGAAGTTATTTCTAATATAGAAGTACAATGTAATGAAGCACAGGGTGACAACATAATACAACATGATAAAGAGAGTTCGGCAATAGTAATTCATGATGGACGAAACAATGAGTTAGTATTGTGGAAAGATCTCGACAATGCAGCATATCATGAACCACTTTAAGTTGAACACGTATTAAAGAAAGTTTAACTCCTGAGGGTGCACCAAGTCAGGCATTGCTAGTTGAAGAAGAATCACAATAATGGGTAGTGGTACCTATGCAGTCAGAGGTACAGAGAACAACACCCATGCAGATATTGCATGATTTGGTCTCTCATCAAATAGATCATAGTGTGCCTGTAGCAGCTGATACATTAAAAAACAGAGATAGTTGAAGATAAAAAGGAGGAGGATAATGATAATAGTGTAGAGCTGATCAGAAAAGTTGTTGGCTTATCCCCTAGAGGTGTATACAGTAGAAAAGGTAAAACGAAAGGGGATATTACTAGCAATATACAACCAACAAGGATCCAGGCAAAAATAGGGGTTAAAGATAATCTACATGACTTATAAAGCCTTATTTTGGAATATTAGGTATGTTGCCACACATCATGCCTTTCATAGAGTACAAATATTACACAGACATCACATATTTGCTTTAATTGTTTTGATGGAACCATTTCAGGACACAAGACAAATACAGAGATATAAAAATAGGTTGAAAATGCAATATGTGAATTACAATTCAAATGGGCAGATTTGGATTTTTGTTAATGAGCATATTTATGTGGGGGTTATCTCAGATTCTGATCAACAACTAACATTACAACTTACATTGGAAAATGGGAATCAAATTTTAGCTATTGTTGTTTATGCCAAATGCTCTTCTGATGACAAATTGAGGCTTTGGGATGATCTTTATTTCCTGAATCTTAATTTTTCACTACCTTGGATGGTAGGTGGTGATTTCAATGTTATTATGGGGCAGGAGGAGAAAATTGGTGGCCTACCTATTTACCCACAAGAATATGAGGACTTTGCCTTTTTTTTAAATAAATTCTTGTGAGTTATTTGATGTTAATTAAATGGTAGGGTTGATGAGGATTGCATCTTCAAAAGGCTAGATAGAGTGATGATTAGAGATTATTAGATTTATATGGTTGTATGGAGTTACAACATCTAGCCAGAACAGGATCAGATCACGCTCCTCTACTTTTATCCTGTGGTGCTGGTAACCAGGTTACTCATAAACCTTTCAAATTCTTGAAATTTTGGGTAGAAAATGAAAGCTTTAAGGAGGTTGTAAGCCAGAATTGGCTAGTAGATGAGGTAGAAGATATTTTTGTTCAATTGAAGATTAAGCAGAAGAAGACCAAGATTGCATTATCCAAATGGAGCAAAGAACAATTTGGAGATGTCTTTAAACAACTTGCAATCAAGGAAGAAGTGGTTAGATTAAAAGATGAATTGTTTGAGCAAGCCCCTATTGCTAGCAACAAAGCAGTATTACAAAAGGCACATGCATAATTGAAACTTTATCTTCACTATGAAGAAGAATTTTGGAGACAAAAGGCAAGTATGTAGTGGTTTAAAGAAGGAGATAGAAACACTAAGTTTTTTCACTGTTTAGTCATTGGGAGGAGAAAAAAGCTATCTTTAAAAAGAATCTTGAAGGAGGATGGTTCATGGGCTTGATATTGCAGAGGAGGCCATTAAATTCTATAAGGAGCAATTTTCAGAAGGTGAAACCTCAGAAGATCTAACTTTGCTGCAGTACATTGACCCTCAGATATCATAAATTGATAATATTGCTTTGAATGTTGTACCAAGTGAAAAAGAAGTTAGAAGAGCCACATTTGAATTAAATCATAATAGCTCTTGTGGGCCAGATGGATTTACTGGCTACTTTTACCAAGCTTGCTGGGATATAGTAGGATCAGACCTTATTAATGTGGTGCATGCTTTTTTCCAGGGCTCTACTCTACCCAAATCCATTACTCACACTAATTTGGTCCTTTTACCTAAGAAAGATGTGGTTTAAAATTTCTCTGACCTAAGGCCAATTAGCCTAAGTAACTTTATTAACAAGATTATTTCCAGGATTATTCATGACTGACAGGAAGATTTTCTCCCCAAATTGATTTCCACTAATAAATCTGGATTTGTTAAGGGAAGGAGCATCACTGAGAATGCTCTCTTAGCTTAAGAAATAATCAGTGATAATATGAAGAGAGGAAATCCTGATAATGTAGTGATCAAATTAGACATGGCCAAGGCCTATGATAGAGTGGACTGGAGGTTTTTTATTAAGTTTTTGGCCAAAATGGGTTTTGATAATAAATTTCAAGACATGATTTGGAGAATTGTAGCTAATAACTGGTACTCGATATTAGTTAGTGGACAAGCTCATGGATTCTTTCATTCTACTAGGGCAGTAAAACAAGGAGATCCATTATCCCCTGCTCTGTTTATATTGTCTGCTAAAGTCCTTTCAAGGGATTTGAATCACTTGTTCTACAAACATTAATTTAAAAGCTATGATTGCCTAAATGGAGTGATCACTTGAATCATCTTGCATATGCAGATGATACAATTATATTTGTTTCAGCAGATAAAAAGTCTCTTCAACTTATCCTGGATGTTCTTAATCAATATGAAGAACAATCTGGACAAATGATTAATAAGGGGAAGAGTTTCTACTATATGTATTCTAAGACTGCTCATATTGTTGCTAATGAGGTGGAAAACACTACAGTTTTCTTAAGAGGTCAATTCCCATTGATGTATTTAGGATGTCTCATTGGACATGCTAATAAGAAGAAGATTCATTTTGCAGAACTGATAAAGAAAATATAGCACAAACTACAAGTATCGAAGGGTAAACTACTATCATTTGGAGGTAAGGTTGTGTTGATTAATCATGTGCTTCAGAGTATTCCTATTTATCTTCTATTTGTTATTTGTCCTCCTAAATGGGTTATTCATGATATTCATAGAATGTTTGTAAAATTTCTATGGAATTTTAAAGAGGAAGGTAGAGCCAAACACTGGGTCTCCTTGATTGATGTATGTATGCCAAAGGAGGAAAGGGGCCTAGGTTTCAAATCTTTATTTGTCAAGCTATTGTGGAATTTTAGAACCACTAATACTTTGTGGTCCAATTTTATGTGGAATAAATATTGTAAAAGGCATAGACCACAAGAGGTTGAATGGAGTGGAGGGTCTTATGTTTGGAAGCTTCTGTTGCAGGCAAGGGATTTCTTTGATCAAGAAATTTGGTGGGAGCCTAGAGGACGGAGGCTAGTGTCTGGTTTGACAATTGGACCCAACTAGGAACACTACACTTTCTTTTGCCTATTAATCACAATCAAGGACAATTAGAAGATGTAAAATAATTGAGAATAAAGAATGGGTGGAATGAAGGCTTGCTGAGGTTGTTCAACAGATATATGAAGTTCTTGGGAATATACAGATCATGGATAGGAAAGACAAACCCTGGTGGATGCTCACAAGGTCTGGAAAGTTTACAGTAAATAGTGCTTGGGAGCTAGTGAGACAAAAAAAGAAGAAGCTAACAATGAATACATGAACATGTGGGGAAAAGGGGTGCCATTTAAAGTCTCATTTTTGATATGGAGAATTTGGCGTAAGAGAATCCCCATTGGAGAAGTGTTGGTTAGAATAAGAATCACAGACTTTGTACATTGTTGTTGTAATAATAATGTGCAGGAGTATTTTGATAATTTATTTATCAATTGCACTGACTCTAATAGTGTTTGGAGGTACTTTGCAGAGGCTGTTGGGATTCAGGGTATGTTTGTACAGCTCAAACAAGTTATAGAGGTTTGGTGGAAAGCAGAGTGTGCAGTTAAACTTTAATATTTATTTAAAGTTACACCTGCTTTCATCATTTGGCATATATGGAAGAGGATAAATTTGATTAAACATGGAAGCAATATGACCATCAGAGCAATGATTCTAGGAATTACAAGAAAATTGATTTGGTTTGTCAAGACTAAGTTCCCATGGATGAGTGGTGTTCCTAACACATGGCCATAAATGATTAAATATCTTGAGGAGTAAATACCTTTAATTTGCAGCAAAACAGTGATATGGAAGGCACCATCCAGTAATTGTTTCAAATGTAATACTGATGGGGCTAGTAGGGGCAACCCTGGGCCTGCCTCAACAACATTCTGTATTAGAAACTCAGTTGGAGATTTTATTTATGCTGAAGCCAGAAAGTTGAAAGAATGTATAGCTATTGAGGTAGAAATCAAGGCTATTGAGAGTGGCCTGGAGTGTTGTCTAGCTAATGGATTGACACCAATAATCATGGAATATGATTCATTAATAGTTATGAAGATCCTAAATGGTATATAGGAGGTACCTTGGTTGATTTCTGTGAATATGAGGGCTATTCAAAAGACGATGAACAATGAGCATGTGGAAATAGCTCATACATACAGAGAGGGGAATAAGTTGGCAGATTTTTTCACTAACTATGCCTTTACTTGTGCAGGTACATGTATTAATCAATTTAAGAGCATACACGACATTTCACAAACAGCTAAAGCTATTGTACAATTGGAGAAAAAAAAAGTCCAAATTTGAGAATTCGTAAATATCAAAATAGGGCACCATATAATGTAAATGAATAAAGCGGAGACATTTGGTTACAGATGCTACAATTAAAATGTCTAATCAATTCAGACAGACTATAAGAAAATGCATTTTGACATTCATGAAGGTGAACTCATTGATACAATCAGAATGTCAAGGATTCATACATGTTGCAGGAAAGGATAACGACACTCAAGCTAAATTGGAATCAGCTAATAGAGATACCAAATACTAAAAATATTAGGCGTCACAAAAATAAGAGTAAAGAAATGCCAAAATAGTAGGGGGAATCAACAGAACAACAACTACAATTCAGTTTTGTAAATACAATCAGCTGAATGAAATGATACATCAGTCTGCTAATCAATTTTGACAATGGAAAGGTTCCTTATTGGAGTCTTTAAACAGTGGTATTAGCTCCATTGGAGCTCAACCTGTTAGAGATGAATAAATGGATACCTACCTATGAGTAAAGAAATGTATATCAGGGGGAATCAACATAACAAAAACAACAACTCAGATCTGCAAATACAATCAGCTGAATGAAATGATACCTTTGTAGATGAATCAATTTTGGCAATGGGAAGGTTCCAAATCGGAGTCTTTAAACCGTGGTATTAGCTCCTTTGTAGCTCAACCTGTTAGGGATGAAGAAATGGATACTACCTATGGTCGTACTGGTAGTTATGAAGATCGATTAGAGTTTCTGCAAGAGTTTGATGCTTGCCATCGTTAAGAAGGAACTCCCGGTTTAGTGGTTGAAGAAGTCTTCATTGAGTATGAATTCATGGTGTTTGTGGGATTTGTGAACCCCCAAGGTGAATCTATACTCGACCGCGAGATTGTGTTTCAAGAACATCAATCCAGCTTGAAACTCTCTCCCACAATTTCTCAAGGTCATCCAGAGTTGTTGTACTGTCTATGCTATCTATATTTGTTTTTGTTTATTTTTATGCTTAGCTTTTTAGTAATTGCATTATTAAATTTGGGCTTGGGTCACTTTTGGACTCAAGGCATGTATATTGTGGCTTAATTTTTCAATAAATGGGCAAGACCCAATTCTTTTGATTAAAAAAACAACAACTAAGGTTAGAATGGATTTTCCTACATTTCTAAAATAGATATAAGGTGGTATAGGTGGGTCTATTCACCCTGCATGTAGAATTTTTAAATATTATATGGTCTTGATAGATGCATCTACAAGATGATCAAATGAGTGCTTATTATCAACTTATAATATGTCTTTAATATGATGCAAATAGACAACTCATCTTGATAATGCTGGTGAGTTTACATCTCATGCATTTACTGATTATTATTTATTCATTGAAATAACAACTGAACATGTGGTTGCTCATGTTCATACTCAAAATGGTCTAGTAGAATCATTGATTAAACGTCTCCAATTGACAGCTAAAACATTATTGTTGAGGACAAGTTATCTTTCAATATAGGTACATGCTATTTTGCAAACAACAATAATTGTGCTCATAAGACCAATCAATTATCATGATACCTCATCATTGCAGTTGGTTTTTTATTAAGAACCAAACATTTTCTATCTTAGATTTTTTTATTGTGCAGTATATGTTTCATGCTCTAGCACAACACACAAATATGGGTCTCTAAAGAAGGTTGAGTATATATGTTGAGAATGAATCTCGTTCAATTATAAAATATTTGGAACCTAGAACTGAAAAAAAGTTTGATGATTGTCATTTTGATGAATCAGTATACCCAATACTAAGGAAAAATATAAGCAATTAAAAAATGAGATAAATTGAAATTCATTGTCACTATTTCATTTTGATCCTCGAACAAATCAATGCGAGTGAGAAGTTCAAAAGATGATTTATTTTATAAAGTATTGCAAGTTAATTGTTGGATGTATTTACTAATCTTCCATGAGTTACTAAATCGTATACATCAGTTGCTAATGTTCAAGTTCAAATTGATGTCCTGATAAGACAAACTATTAAAGCAAATGAGTCTAGGTCACCCTTAAAATGTGATAGACCAATTGATTTCAAGGATAAAAATCCTCATAAAAGAAAAGGAATAAATAATCATAATATGGATTGATTTCTCAAGAAAAGTTTCGGAACATAAAAAATGATGATACTACCAAGGAGGTCCAAGCACTTGAAAATAATGGAAAAAAAATAATTTATGTCTCGATGAGAAAAAAGTGAAATTGAAATAATGTTGTGGTTGACAATATTTTTGCATATAATGTTTCTGTTGAAATAATACAACAAGATGAGAATTTGAAATTTAAATTTGTCAATAAATATATATAGAGGGATGAATGGAAGGAAGCAATTCAAACAAAAGTAGCTTCAATTAACAAACATGAAATTTTTGGACCAATATATAGTTCAAGCACCTGACCAGCGGGGGTACAAATCAGTTTTTGTGCGAAAATATAATGAAAATGATAAAGTCGTAAGATATAAAACACGATTTGTGGCACAAGAATTTTCACTAAGATTTGACATTGATTATGAGGAGACATTTATCTCATCGTAGATTCAATCACCTTCACATATCTAATAAATTTGACATTTCATGAAAAGCTTGAAATACATCTAATGAACATTGTCACAGCCTATTTGTATGACTCATTGAACCACAATATTTTTATACAAATTTTTAAAGCACTCAATGTGCGTGAAGTATGTAAAATTTCAAAAAAAAAAAACTTGTTTGATAAAGTTTCAAATATTCTTATATGGATTGAAACAATTAGGGAGGATGTGGTTGATATTCCGTGAGTTTATGATGTTTTGATACATTTCACTGAAGAGTTGTGTGTGTCTAGGGCCATTTTGTATTGGAAATAATGTTTTTGTGTCATGTTTGCAGGAAATAGGCTTGGATGCGATTTAGTGAGATGCCAGCTGAAAAATCTATAGAAGTAGCCACCCAAGAAGGGATCTACGGACCGTAGGTCCTATGACGGTCTGTCAATGGTGGGCGTAGATGGGAGCGTCAGGGAAGTCTGACCAAGTGTGGAACCACGAAGCAACCTACGGACCGTAGGTCGACCTACAAGCTGTCATGCACGTCCGTAGAAGGTGTTCAGAGAGTTGAAGTTTCAGTACCTGATGAAAATCATAAATGTGGAGCCACGGAAGAGGACCTCAACCTACAGTCCGTTCTGCACGTCCGTCAGTGATGAACAGGGAGTTGAAGGTTCCAGCATATGCAGAAAAGTTCTATGTGTTGACCAACGGAGGGGACCTACGAACTGTAGGTTGACCCACAGTCCATAGGTCGAGTCGTCGATCAAAGTCGCGTCCAGAAAGTTTATTTCCTTATTTGGTTTCCTTTTTGTTTAGGACATGTTTTTTTATAAATAGGATATGTAAACCTCATTTTTGGGGGTTAGACATTATTGTTTACTTTTAGTTCTTGATATTTTCTTGGGAATTAACTTGCAAACTTTGGAAATTTGATTTCCCAATTTCGGTTTATAAGATTTTCGCTTTGAAATTCTATTGGAGTTTACGGGTTTCTTCTACTCTAAACGTAGGTTCATGAATTCTCTTTACAAAAATATGAATTGTGTTCTTTCAAGCATGAGTAACTAAATCCACAACTAGGGTTATGGGAACCATGAGTAATTAACAACATATGAATAATAAATAAGTAATTCTTGAATGGTGCATCAGCATGTATTGGTAATTTTTTCGCTTTGAAGTCTTTTTAATGTTGGCCAACGTTAAAACTCACCTTGTTGCTACTTGCCGGACCAAGGAGGTAGTTAATAAGAAAATAATTATCAACAGAGATTTAGTGTGATACTATATAATAGTCTAATGTCAATTGGTGTGAGGATGAAAACTAAGCCATACATTGATGTGATGTCTAATCTGAAGTAAAGGTAAGGGTTAGTAAATTATACATACGTAGCCGGACTAAAGTGCGGAGTGAAATTCCTTATTTGAAGGAACAATCACTTAGGGATACATATCTTACCAACTTTTCATGTAAAACACTCGGAAAGGATTACTATTATTAGGAATACCACATTAAGAGCTTATGGGGAACACATACACCCTAGTTTCTCTCTGTCATTGATAACAACAAAGTTTGACTCTTGCTCACTTGTTACTTAAACAAAAATAAGTTATTTGTTTCATAAATCCCCTCATGGGATCGACCCCAACCTACAAGTTGGGTTCTTTATTTGACAACGATCACTTATACTTTTTTAGGGAGGTGTAATTTGAGCGTATCAAATTTTGGCGCCTCTGCCGGTTAACAAGGCTTTTAGATTAAGTTTACCTACATTATTGAGCTTTAGTCAATGATTTCCTAATTTTATATTTTCTTTTGTTTTTGTTTCCTACAGGTTTCTACTCTAGTGTATGCCAAGTACACGGAGTCGAGGCGAACCACTGACCCCATACGACCCCGAACTAAGCAAGACTTTGAGAAGAATGGAAAATTAAGGGGGCAATGATAATCCGATCATAAAGAAGCATGAGGACGTAGTGAATAATGAGAACATTCAGGTTCCTGGTGGTAATCTACTTGGAGATGCATTGAGGGTGCAAAATCCACCAGAACCAAGGCTGTAAAATAACTACAGGGTCCAGTTCAATACAGTTGAATCAGAAGGACCCATTGTTCTCCGTCCTCTACCTCCAGGGCATACATTTGTGGTGACGAGTAGTCTGATGCAGATGATTACTGCGAGGGGATTGTTTTTTGGTATGGCTTCGGAAGATCCACAAGGGCACATGGCCAAGTTGAGGAGTGTCTGAAAGAGTTGTGTAGGGTGACCGGAGTTGGATATGAATGTCATAAGGTTGAGAGTCTTCCCTCTATCATTGACTGTAGAAGCTGCGATCTAGTTTTCTAAGCTTTCATACAACTCAATTCATACATGGGACCAATTGCACAAGGTGTTCATGGCCAAGTATTTCCCGTTGTCTAAGAAGCTGAACCGCAAATATAAACTCAACAACTTTGTGGAACTACCTGGAGAGTCTGTGAGTAATTCATGGGATAGGTCACTGCATTCATAAGAAGAGTTTTGAATCACCGCATCGATGATGAGTCACTGAAGGAGTACTTCTACAAAGGCCATGATGACAATGGTAAGGCTATGCTTGATATTATCGATGGAGGATAATATGGTGAGTGCACATTTGAGGAGATCGCAGAGAAACTGGAGAAGATTTCCCAAAATAATAAAGCATGAAGCACTAGAAAGTGAGACACTGGAAGAAACACTTTTGCTGTTCAAGCTGCACCTAGTCAATCGGCCGATGACATTCATGAGGAGATGGCTTAGATGAGGATAAAACTTAGGTTGGTATTGAAGCATGTGAGCGGAGGTACAGAAAAGGTGAATGTGGAAAACTACTTGACTAGAAATCCACCACCACCAGTTGAGGAATGCTACTATGAGGAGGATGCTTACTTATTTAATGATCAGACAGGGGGTTTCCTAGCCAACACCTAAGGTTCTAATTTGGATAATTGGCGCCAAGTTCAAGGAAACCAAGGTCGGAACTATGGTAACTACAATCGAGAGGGTCATTATGTCCAGGATGGGAGCTATAATCGTGACAACAACTACAACCAGAACAACTATGGAAAAAGAAACGAGAGAGTTGGGCCTTATGTTCCACCTGCAAATCGGGAATCTGGTAATAGGGAAGCTGGGGGTAGTATGTCACATATTGAGGACATGATGTAGAAGATGATGAAGAGGTTTGACACGACTAATGAGAATGTGCAAGAGATGCGAAATGACTTGTCTGGAATTGGTCATAAAGTTGATGCCCATGCAGTGTCGATCAAGCAACTAGAGTAGCAAATGAATCAGTTGTCCACTACAGTAAACCCACGTCAACCTGGCATACTTCCTAGCAATACCATCCAGAATACGAATAATGATGGGCATTGTATGGCAGTCACTACTCAAAGGGGTAAACAGTCCATTGATCCACATATGTTGTCTAAGGTTGAAATTGTGGTTGAAAAAGATGATGATGAGATTGAGGTTACTGGAGAGTCCAAGAATCCTACAGAGAAGGAAGTGGAGATAACCCAAAAAGTTGTTCCTATGCCTAGACCTCCATCTCCATTCCCACAGAGGTTGGTAAAGAAGAATGAAGAAGGAAAATACCGCATGTTTATTACTATGTTGAAACAACTTTCCAACAATGTTCTGTTGATAGAAGCTTTGGAGCAAATGCATGGGTATGTGAAATTTATGAAAGATTTAATGACTAAGAAGAGGGCCGATAGTTTTGAATGATGATAGGTTGCAACATTGTAGTGCTATTGCTACTAAGTCATTTGTGCAGAATAAAGAGGATCCTGGTGCTTTCACTATTCCTTGTACCATTGGGTTGTTGCATTTTGTGAAGGCGTTGTGTGATTTTGGAGCAAGCATTAATCTGATGCCATTGTCTATCTACAAGAAGTTGGGTTTAGAGGTCCAAAACTAACTGCGATGCGATTACTCATGGCTGATAGAACTGTGAAGAAGCTTATTGGTGTTCTCCAAGATGTACTTGTGAAAGTGTAGTCGTTTATTTTTCCAGCGGATTTTGTGATACTTGATTGTGAGGTTTATTTTGAGGTTCCCATCATCCTAGGGAGACCATTCCTTGCTACTGGACGCGCCTTGGTCGATATGGAGAGAGGGCATATGAAGTTCTGATTGAATAGTGAAGAGGTAACTTTTAATATTTGTAGGTCCATGAAGTAGGAAAGTGATCTCAAGTCAATGTCAGTGGTGAATCATATTATAGAGCGAGGTTCTGATGTGTCTATTGAAGAGAGGTTGGGTGTTGATGCACTGGCAGCGGTAATAATGAATTTTGAGGGTGATGGTATTGAAGACTATGATGAATTAGTGGCCACACTTGATAGGTTCAAATTTCGTTCCAAACCGAAGAAATTAGAGCTAGATATGAAGAATCGCGACTCTCCACCCGCAAAACCGTCTATTGAAGAGGCTCCAAAATTGGAGCTCAAGGCTCTACCATCGCATTTGAGGTATGTATTATTGGGGAGAGATGGTACTTTACCGGTCATTATTGCGGCAGATTTGAGTGAGGAACAAGTTGAGGAATTGGTTTCTGTGTTGAAGAGGTTCAAGAGGGCTATTGGATAGACTATTGCGGACATTATTAGGATTCCTCCTGGCATTTGTTCTCATAAAATCCAACTCATGTAGGATCACAAGCCTAGTATCGAGCACCAAAAGAAACTAAATCCGCATATGCAAGAGGTAGTGAAAAAGGAAATCATCAAGTGGTTGGATGTTAGAGTCATATATCCCATTGCAGATAGTAGTTGGGTTTGTTATGTTCAGTGTGTTCCTAAGAAAGGTGGGATTAACGTGGCTCCTAATGTGAAAAACGAGCTTGTTCCGATGCGGCCAGTTACTGGATGGAGAGTATGCATGGACTATCGTAAATTGAATGCTTGGACAGAAAATGATCACTTCCATATGCCATTCATAGATCAAATGTTGGACCGCCTTGTTGGTAAGGGTTGGTATTGCTTTCTTGATGGTTATTCGGGCTACAATTAGATCGTCATAGCTTCGTAAGACCAAGAGAAGACCACTTTCACTTGCCCTTATGGGACTTTCGCCTTCAAATGGATGCCATTTGGGTTTTGTAATGCTCCAACGACCTTCTAGCGTTGCATGATATCGATATTTTTCAGATATGGTGGAGGACACTATTGAGGTATTTATGGATGATTTCTCTGTAGTAGGTGACTCGTTTGATGGTCGTCTGATGCATTTGGCCAAGGTACTGAAACGATGTGAAGAGTGCAATCTTGTGCTCAATTGGGAAAAGTGCCACTTCATGGTGAATGAGGGGATCGTTCTGGGTCATCGGATTTCTGAGAAGGGTATTGAGGTTGATAGAGCTAAAGTCGAGGTAATAGAAAAGCTTCCACCACCTATCTCTGTTAAAGGCGTTAGAAGTTTTCTTGGTCATGCATGCTTTTATAGGAGGTTTATCAAGGATTTCTCCAAAATTGCACACCCATTGTGCAAATTGCTCGAAAAGAAGTGTAAGTTTGATTTTGATGATGCTTGTCTAAGAGCATTTGGAGAGTTGAAAGAAAATCTAGTTTCCGCACCTATTATTATCTCACCGGATTGGGGGCAACCGTTTGAAGTGATGTGTGATGCGAGTGGAGTGGCGTTTTGTGTGGTATTGAGACAGAGGCGAGAAAAGATTCTTCATCTTATTTACTATGCCAACAAAGCTCTAAATGTGGCTCAAAAGAACTACACGGTGACTGAACAAGAACTCCTTGCTGTGGTTTTCGCATTCGAGAAATTTTGATCATACGTGCTTGGTACTAAGGTCATAGTGCATACTGACCATTCTGCATTGAGGTATCTGATGGCTAAGAAGGATGCAAAACCAAGGTTGATTAGATGGGTATTGTTGCTGCTAGAGTTCGATTTTTAGGTGAAAGATAGAAAGGGGACCGAAAATCAAGTTGCCGATCATTTGTCCAGATTAGAGGAGGAAGCTATGCTCAAGCTAGGAGATGGGGCTGAAATTAATGATGTTTTTCCAGACGAACAGTTATTGGCTGCTTCTCATGATCTTATTCCTTGGTTCGCAGACTTTGCTAACTACTTGGCAAGTGATCTGGTTCCATCGGATTTGTCTTTTCACCAAAGGAAAAAGTTTATGCATGATGTGAAGAAGTTCTTTTGGGATGAGCCTTATTTGTTATGTATTTGTGCTGAAGGGATTATTCGTCGTTGTGTGCCTTAGGTTGAGATGATGAGTATACTAGAGGTGTGCCATTCATCGCCTGTTGGTGGGCATCATAGTGGTATTCAAACTGCTCATAAAATCTTACAGTGTGGGTATTACTGGCCTACCATCCACCAAGATGCTCATGATTTCGCCAAGTCTTGTGATCGTTGCCAAAGAGAAGGAGAAATTTCAAAGAGGCAAGAGCTACCTATGAATCCGATATTGGTGATTGAGTTGTTTGATGTCTGGTCCTTGACTTTATGGGTCCATTTGTGAGTTCACATGAGATGAAGTATATTCTTGTTGCGGTTGATTATGCGTCGAAATGGGTGGACGCAATTGCGTTTTCAAACAATGAAGGGAAAAGTGGCACCGCATTCCAGAAAAAGAGTATCTTCTCCAGATTTGGTACACCTAGAGCGATTATCAGCGATAGAGGTTCCCATTTTTGTAAGAAGTTGTTCAAGGCGTTGCTAGAGAAATATGGAGTCCGTCACAATGTTGCCACTCCTTACCATCCGCAGTCTAGTGGGCAAGTTGAAGTGTCAAACATAGAGATAAAGTAAATTCTTGCAAAGACTGTGAATGCCAATAGAACTGATTGGTCAATGAGGCTTGATGATGCTCTATGGGTTTATCGCACTGCATTTAAGACTCCCATAGGTATGTACCCCTACCAACTTGTATATGGGAAGTCATGCCATTTTCTGGTAGAGCTAGAGCATAAGGCAATGTGGGCACTAAAGAAGTTGAATTTGGATTGGGGCACCGCATTGAGTCAAAGAGTGAATGAGCTTGATGAGTTTCGCCTAAAAGCTTATGAAAGTTCAGCCTTGTACAAGGAGAAGATCAAGAAGTATCACGATCAAAAGATTGAAAAGCGTGAATTTGTTGTGGGTGATCTGGTGCTTCTATTCAACTCAAGGTTGTGCTTGTTTCCTGGCAAGCTTAAGTTCAAGTGGACCGGGCCATTCAAAGTCACTCAAGTGTTTCCACATAGAGCGGCCGAGCTCGAGAACAAAGAGGGAACAAGGTTCAAAGTGAACGGGCAAAGGATCAAAGTCTACATGGGAAATTGGAGAGTGTGCAAGAAGCGATTGAGGCATATTACCTTGATGAAATCTGAGTAATCAAGGGGCCTGCGTCGTGCCGCGACGTTAAATCAAGCTCTGCTTCGGAGGCAACCCAAGATGTACAATCTAGCCAACTATATGTTTTTCTTTTCGACTTAGGAGTTTTCTTCTTTTATTTTAATCTATGTAACTCTTTAGATAGGTGTTTTATTTTTGTATTAGTGTTGTCTAGATATAGAATAGGGTCTGTGTCTAAAAAGTGTCCATAAAATGTAAAAGAAAGTCCTAATGGTTGCTACGTGTGGAGGGGTGAAAGGCAAAATCTGTAGAAAAACAGTTGTGCAGAGGTCTACGGACCCCATCGACAGTCTATGGATCCACCCACGGACCGTGAATGGCGTCCGTAGACCTCAGGTAAGTTTTCTAAAATTCCAAGTGTCAGAGTGACCTACGGTCGACCCACGGATTGTAGACGGGGTCTCGTGGGTCCAAAACTAGGGTTCTGCCGACCTGACCCGGACTCCCTTTAAATAAAACCATTGAAATTCAAAACACTTCCCACATCCATCTAAATCCCCCCCAACCGTTTTCAACCTTCTGAATCCATTTAATCACTCCTATAACTCCCATATTCATTCCCCATTCACTTCCCAAATTCCCATATCATTCTTCTCCCTTCCAAATACCTCATATCCATTCCCCAATGATTTCACAGTCCGGGTTCGGTGTCAAAGTCTTACAAAGAGGGTCTAGAAGTTTATTGCATCTAACTTACCCACTTCGATTACTTGAAAGGTAAATGACTTCGCCCTTACTTTGAATTCACTATTAATAGTTTGTTTAATGAAGTCACGAAGTTGGAACTTGACCTTGGGTTGTTAACCATGTGTTAGTATGTGAAATTGTAAGCTAGAACACCCTTGGTATGATGGTATGTGAGTGTGTAATTACTTAAAACTGAACAACTCAAGTTAATAGGCCAAAATGGAAGTTTTAACTTAGGGTTCGTGGGTTTCAGTGTGCTAAATTGTGAAATTCGGTAAAAGTTGGAACCTTAAGGATGATTAACTACCATAGTACTTGTTGAAATGCATGTATAGGCCTAAAGTGTTTAAAATTGGAGAAGAAAAAGGTTTGAAAGAAGTGATCCATGTGAAAACCTGGCACAGCCTGACCCATGAGACCCCGTTTACGGATCGTAGGTCAGGTCGGTAGGTCAGAAGAACACATTATTTTTGCCAAGTGTCGAACCACGGTGTGGACTATGGTCCGTCTTTCCATTGACGAACCGTTCTGCACATCCGTGGTTCCCACATCAGAAACCTAATTTTGGGTACTCTAACCTACGGATCGTAGGTCCATCCACAGATCGTAGGTACCCACCGTGGGTTGGCAGTTCAACTACTGCCCAAATTTATTTATTTTTTCGTTTTGATTTGTTTCTTGTTCTAAAATTCTTTCGTGTGTTTTATTTGTTTGTTTTAGTACTAACTAAGCTTCTACAGGTACTATGGCCCCCAAGCAAGC
Organism: Solanum lignicaule; assembly: GCA_029582545.1. Taxonomy (NCBI): domain Eukaryota; kingdom Viridiplantae; phylum Streptophyta; class Magnoliopsida; order Solanales; family Solanaceae; genus Solanum; species Solanum lignicaule. The sequence goes on from JAJOOF010063013.1 coordinate 31,988, forward strand.
TCCGACTTATGCCGCAAAGGGAAAATCCAAATCTATTGCTCCCTCATTAAGGCTGATCGATGAGGATGAGGATGTGGAGTATGTTCCACCGCCTACCAGGACATCCCCCACTGCTTCACGAACTACACGGAATCTGTCCTAGTAGGTGATTCCCGACGTGGTCACTTCCCCAGTCTGATGAGGGGGCAATACCGATCGTATCACCGGCTGGCTCTAAGTCCGCATCCAGCTTCGGCTTCGGCTCCAATTCTAATGGCAGCACCACCTCGTCTTCTGAGGCCGATAGTGCGGGTGACGTTCCAGTGCCCCCTAGTACCAAATCTGCACTAGTAGCTAAAGAACCAAATCGATGGTGTGTGGAGGGCCAGTATCAGTTATACAGAGATGCCTGCTTGCTTAATGAACACGATAAGATAGCTCAGACAGTCACCGCTGAGTGTCGAGTTCTCATAGGCAGCCTTCACACCGCTCCAATTATTGAGGGGCTATTTCGTAGACATAGGTGTGAGTGGATGGCACGACCCCCAAGAACGTACAGTGAGGAGATAGTCAGGGAGTTCTTGCCTCCTATGCTGCCACTATTAGAGGGTCCATCTCTAAGAAAGCCAAGCCCGCTGCTCAGCCTCCACTTGAGGCTACATTAGTTCGAGGTTTTTCTATGGATATCTGTGAGACCACCCTCCGCAGGTTCATCTATAGCCTGGACCAGACTCTGACCATCAATACAGCAGAGTTCGACTATCGAATGGGCATTATTCTGAGCAGAGCTTTTCAGCGGGATGTTGAGAAGAGGGAGTCCTGATCTTGGGCATATTTATATACCCAATTACTAAAAATTACCCATCTTTCAACGTGAGTTTAAGGACATTCACTAAAATAACTAACATGTTTTACTTAGAATTGCGATGATTGCATACTAATATACATGATTAGCGATTTTGCAGCATTTCGAAGGGAAGTGATTGATGCAAGGAAGGAAAATGAGTTGAAGATGACAAGTGACGCCAGGAGCTAAAGCTGGCGTGGCGCCCCAACATCACTGGTGTAGCAAGGGTGTGACCCGCCAAGGCCCAGTTACTGGGGCTAAATTTTGGCGCACTGGCAGCGCGGCGCGCCAGCCTGCCAAGCGCGATTTGGGCGCGATGCCCCACCCTTGTTCCAACTTTTCCAGCAAAAACATTATTAAAAAGGATTCCTAATTGTAGTAGACTTCGACTCTATTGTCCCCAACTATTATAAATAGACCCTTGGGGTTCCATTGTTAGGGTTCGACTTTTTATTGGTGTACAAGAGCAAGTATCATCGTTTGTAATAGGTTTTGATCTTCTAACTCTTCTATTTTCTAAAAATTGCATGAACAATTGTATTTTGTGGTTTTCTAATAGCATGAGTGGCTAAACGCCCTACTTCTAGGGCTGTAGCTATGAATCGAATGTTGAATATTTAAGGTTTATGAATTAATTCTTGGTTGTCATTATAAGTTACTTTTATATTCTTGTTTTAGTATTTTATGCTCGCGCACCATAAGATAAACCTATTGTCTAATCTTAAAATCGAGAGAGGAGGGATTAGATAGACTAGAGAATATAGAGAGCTTGATCGACCCATTAAGTTGAGGTGATTTGTGTTTAGGAGTGACGCCCGGATGAACAACTCGCCTGGTTACGAAACAGGATGAAATATAAATGTTCGCCAGTTAGTCTATTTATCCCCGCTTAACAATGTAGTTAGACAGCTAACTGGAGTAGGCGACTAGAGGTGTGTAACCCGACTCATACAATTAACCCTGTAAATCAGTAACTTGACAACTAAAATTAGTTCTAAGCCGATAATATGATACATGAGATTCATTGCATGTTACAGCCCTGGAATTGTCTTTTACTTGCTTGAAACATCATCTTAAAGTCATTCACAATTAGTTACTATTAGTTATTGCATAATTCGTAGTAATAGTAAACAACCATCACCAACTCTTGCAAAGGTTAATTTTATTTTATTTGTGGAATTGAGTGTTAGATATAAATCGATCATAAGTCCCTTGGGAACGATAACTCGTTTCTTTAAAGAATCTATATTAGTTGCGCAACCACGTACACTTGCGTGTATACTGGGGAGCAACAAGTTTTTGGCCCCGCTGCCGGAGACTTAGAAATTGATTTATATTCAATCTTCTTAAGTTTACAATTAGAATATGTTGGTGTTAATTACTTGATCTTAGCTTTTGATTGTAGGCATTGACTTTCAAGTCTGGCTCAAAAAGGAGAACTTGTCGAACCAGACAGCGAACCCGAAAAAGCTTTACGCCGATGTAGAAAAATGGCTAATCAAGGACGTCACGAAGAATTGGGGTTAGGTCTTTAGGAAGACAATGAGGAGAATAACCAAGATAACGTGAATAATCAAGAGAACCTGAATAACCAAGAGGTGCCCCATGTCGTACCCGCAAGACCTGTCTGTGATGTGGCAGTCCCACTCACAGCTAATGTGGTGTCTAGCATTAGGAAACCTCCATCGGGGGTAGATTTGAACTAAAACAAGGCACGGTACAACTCATTCATGTTAATGGGCAATTCACTGGTCTCCCCCACGAGGATCCTCAAATCCACATTAGGAATTTCATAGAGATTAGTGACATTTATATCCCAAATGGAGTCTCATCGAACTATGTGAGGTTGACGTTGTTCCCATATTCATTGTTAGGAACTGCCAGTCAGTGGTTAGATTGTGAGCCACCAAACTCCATTACTACATGGGAGTATCTAGAAAAAAAGTTCTTGAGTCGATTCTTTCCATCTAAGAAAACTGCACGATTGAGGATTGAAATACTAAGATTTAAGCAAAATCATGGGGAGGATATATACCAAGCATGGTCTCGTTTTAAACAAATGTTGAATGCCTGCCCGCACCACATGCAAACTAATGAGGTACTTGCTCACACTTTCTTTGAGGGTTTAGATTATAATGCACATGTACTTCTAAATAGTGCAGCAGGAGGACAAGCTTTAGCAAAAACCTGTGAAGAGTTATTTGACTTAATCGATAGGCTTTCAAAAGGGAACCCAGGTTATGAAGGAGAAATGCCTAGGACCACAACCCAAAAAGCCACGAGAATCTTAGATGTAGATCAAGCTATCGCCATAAACGCCAAACTGGATGCAATGCAACACAATATAGCCATGCATTTCAAACAGATGTCCATAAACCAAGCACCAGTGAACATGGTACAATAGGCAGCCAATTGGTGTGGGGTATGTGGTAGTGGAGCTCATGAAATCGAGCAATGTAAGGCAAACCCGGATTTCGTAAATTATGTGGGTAATGCACAAAGGGGTAGAGGTCAACAAAACTATGGCAACACTTATAACCCTAGTTGGAAGAACTATCCTAACTTCTCATGGGGTGGGAACCCAAACCAAAACCAAGCGCAAGGGGTTAACCAATACCGTTCTCAAGGGGCTGGGCAACAATACAAAAATCCTAACCAAAGCGCAAATCCTAGTGCACCAAAATGGGGGATGACCAAAGAGGAGCTACTCCAAAAGCTCATGGCTGAAATAGGGACAAAAATAAATGCTACGATAGATAAGCAGGATGAGAACATTAGAAATCTTCAAATGTCCCAAATTAGTTTAGAGAAAAAGGTTGCGCAAGTAGCTAATTCTCTGAACTTGCGTCCCTAAAGTGGGATTCCTGGTGATACCGAACCCAACCCAAAGCAACTGAATGCAGTAAGTACTAGAAGTGGGTTACAACTAGAGAAACTAGCTCCAAAGAAGAGAGATATTGAGGCTGGTACTAAAGAAAAGAAAGTGGAAGAGGTAGTAAAAAGCTCTAATGTTGAGACGCTTGTTCCTCAAAAAAAACTACCCCCTCCGTTTCCACAAAGGCTCAGAAAGTAGAATAAGGATGAATGTATCGGTAAGTTTCTCTATATCCTTAAACAGGTTCACATTAACCTACCTTTGATTGACATGTTGCAGGTATCCAAAAGTATGCTAAGTATGTGAAGGAAATAGTGGCTAACAAAAGGAGGCTCACGGAGTACGAAACTATGGCACTTACTGAGGAGTGCAGCTCTAGAATAAAAAATAGACTACCCAAAAAGTTAAAAGATCCGGGTAGTTTTACTGTGCATATTACAATTGGCCAAAGTGTTCATGCCTGGGGGTTGTGTGATTTGTGGGCAAAAATAAATTTGATGCCCTTGTCATTGTAAAGAAAACTTGGGTTGGGTAGTCCAAAACGAACCACCGTCATTCTCCAACTCGCTGTTAAATCCATTGCTAGGTATGAGGGGGTGGTAGAAGATGTATTAGAATAAGTAGGTTCCCTGATTTTCCTAGTGGATTTTGTGGTCTTAGATTTTGAACCCGATTTTGATGTCTCATTCATATTGGGACGTCCGTTCTTGGCCACGAGAAGGGCATTGATTGATGAAGCAGCTGGATAATTAACTATGAGGGCACATGATAAGGTTGAAGTGTTTGATGTTAATTGAGCTTTAAAATTGCCTTCTAGCTATGAAGAATTGTCTGCTATTACGGTTGTAGACCACCTAGTAGAGTCACAGTCAGTGGTGCCCGAAGATCCCTTAGAAAGAGTGCTAGTGGGTCATGAGGTGGATGGAGATACTGAGGATCAAGAGAGAGAAACATGTTTGAATCTGGCACTTGTGGAGACTCATAAGCGTAGAGGGGAGCCATTAGATCGTGAGTTAGGGCCTCCACCAAAGCCATCAACCTGGAGTTAAAAACTCTGCATGCTCACCTAAGGTATGCATTTTTGGGTGCTAATGAAACTTTGCCTGTTATACTTTCTGCAGAGTTGTCTGAACTACACGTTGATGCGGCATTGAGGATCCTAAAGCGGAGAAGGAAAGCGATTGGATGGCAGATGGTTGATATTCATGGGATTAGTCTGGCGTTATGTATGCACAGAATCTACATGAAAGATGATCACAAATCAAGTGCACAACATCAACGTAGGCTAAATCATGTGATGAAAGAAGTGGTAAGAAAGGAGGTAATAAAGTGGCTAGATACTGGAATTGTCTACCCGATTTATGATAGTAAGTGGGTAAGTCTGGTGCAGTGTGTTCCCAAGAAGGGAGGTATGACAGTGGTAAGGAACGAAAAGAAGTTGATTCCTACTAGATCAGTGACCGATTGGAGAATTTGTATGGATTACAGGAAACTTAATGATGCCACCCGTAAAGATCACTACCCAGTTCCCTTCATTGATTAGATACTTGACTGACTAGCAGGGCAGGAGTACTATTGTTTCTTAGATGGATATTCTGGATACAACCAGATCTTAATTGCCCCCGAGGATCAGGAAAATACCATGTTCACTTGTCCTTATGGTACCTAAGCTTTCAAATGCATGTCATTCAGACTTTGCAATGCACCAGCGACTTTTCAAAGGTGTATGATGGTCATTTTTCATGATATGGTGGAAGACTTTGTAGAGGTGTTCATGGATGATTTCTCCGTCTTTGGGAAGTCTTTAGAGGTATGTCTCCGAAATCTTGATAAAGTACTTGCTAGATGTGAGGACACTAACTTAGTGCTAAATTGGGAGAAGTGTCATTTTTTTGTTAGAGAGGGAATAGTGTTGGGTCACAAGGTGTCTAAGTCGGGTTTAGAGGTTGATAAATCCAAGGTAGAAGTTATTGAAAAATTGCCCCCTCTTATTTCTGTAAAAAGGGTGTGTAGTTTTCTTAGTCGTGCAGGTTTTTACCGGCGATTCATCAAGGATTTTTCCAAGATTGCGAGACCTATGTGCAGTCAATTTGGAGAAGGAGGTGAAGTTTGACTTTGATGAAATGTGCTTGAAAGCTTTTGAGATGTTGAAGATGAACTTAATTGAGGCTCCCATCTTAATTGCTCCTGATTGGGAATTACCATTTGAACTCATGTGTGATGCAAGCGACATAGCAGTGGGTGTAGTGTTGGGACAAAGAAAAGGAAAGGTCTTCCACTCGATCTATTATGCAAGCAAGACCCTGGACTCTACACAAGCTAATTACACAGTGACTGAGAAAGATATGCTAGCTCTAGTGTTCGCCTTCAACAAGTTCAGATCATATTTGGTAGGTACTAAAGTTATTGTTTTTACTGACCATGCAACTATTAGGTACCTATTCAATAAGAAGGATGCTAAACCAAGGCTGATTCGATGGATATTGTTTCTCCAAGAATTTGACCTTGAGTTTAAATATAGGAAAGGTACTGAAAATCAAATAACTGATCACTTGTCTAGGTTGGAGGATTTTTCCCATATGAATGAAGGTGAGCAAATCCAGGAAAATTTTCCGGATGAACAACTAATGGCATTATATATCTCTTAAGTGTCATGGTATGTAGACATTGTGAATCTGATAGTAAGTGGAGATTACCCTCCGGGTGCAACCACACAACAAAAGAAAAATCTCAATCATGATGCTAAGTTCTATATCTGGGATGAGTCGTTCTTGTTCAAGCAAGGTGTGGATCGGGTATTGAGAAGATGCATTCCAGAGTATGAGGTTCAAAAAGTGCTCGAAAGTTGTCATGCTAGCCCATATGGAGGTCACCATGGAGGAGAGCACACGACGCATAAGGTACTACAATCTGGTTTCTTTTGGCCTCGTTATTTAAAGATTATATTGCTTTTGTGAAGGGTTGTGATAAATGCCAAAGGTTGGGTACTATTTCGAGAATACATGAGATGCCACTAAGTAACATTTTGGAGGTGGAAATTTTTTATGTGTGGGGTATTGACTTTATGGGTCCCTTCCCGCCATCGAATGGAAACCAATACATCTTTGTGGCTGTAGATTATGTGAGTAAATGGGTTTAGGCTATCGCTCTTCCTTCGAATGATTCAAGGGTGGTGATAAAATTTATCAAGAAGCGCATCTTCACTCGTTTTGGCACTCCAAGGGCAATCATAAGTGATGGAGGTAAGCATTTCATTAACCATCTAGTTAAAATCTTCTTGCTAAGTATGGTATTCGTCATAAGGTTGCTACAGCTTACCATCCCCAAACGAGTGGCCAAGTGGAGGTTTCGAATAGAGATGTGAAGCAAATTTTGCAGAAAATGGTGAATGCGCAGAGGAAAGATTGGTCTGAGAAGTTAGATGATGTGTTGTGGGCATATAGGACTGCATATAAGACACCCATGTGGACTTCTCCCTAGCACATAGTATTTGGTAAAGTATGTCATCTTCCGGCGGAATTAGAACACCAAGCTTATTGGGCGATTAAGAGGTTGAACTTGGACCCCGAGCTGGCCGGTAGAAAGAGAGTGAATCAATTGCATGAATTTGAGGAGTTTAGGCTCCACGCATATGAGAATGCCAAGCTCTACAAAGAAAAGACGAAAATGTGGCATGACAAACACATAGTTACTCGTACTTTCACTCCGGGAGAAAAGGTAATACTCTTTAAATCTAGATTGAGGTTATTCCCCGGAAAACTAAGTTCTAAATGGAGTGGTCCTTTCGAAGTAGTAAGAATGACACAACATGGGGCTATTGCACTTAAAGGTAAGACTGGCCATACGTTCTTGGTAAATGGGCAAAGGGTGAAACACTACTTTGGTGTGGATTCAGATCGTGATCGGGAGGCTCTTGAGCTTAATGATGAGTAATCCAAGCTGAGTCTTGCCGCGACGTTAAATCAAGCGATACACGGGAGGCAACCCGTGAATGATATGTAATAGGTAGTAGTTTTGCTTAATTTTGAAATTTTAGCTTAGTTTCAAATTTCTAGGCGTAGAGTTTTTATTTTCTTAGTTTGTTTTTTAGATAGGACTTTAGAAATTATAAATAAAAATACAAAAAAAATGAGTCGTGCCACGACTAAAACTAAGGCGCTGGTGGGAGGCAACCCATCATTATTATCTCACATTGTTTGGTTGATGTGCAGGTCATAAGAGGAGAAACCACCCGAAAATAAAAGAAATACGTTGAAAAATGCAGTTTGGGCGCGCCACGTCAAGGCTAACTTACTGGGGCCTCTTTTTGGCGCACTGACAGTGCAACGCGCCACCATCGCGCCAGGCTCCCAGAGAACGTCGTTGGCAGGCACAGCCTGGGCGCGCCGCGCCACATCTTTGGGCACAGACAGGGCGCCTCGCGCCAAAAGAAGTTTTACTAAGGGCGGTTTCTGGCGTACTGGCAGTGCGCCGCACCCCTATCGCACCGATCAAAATTTTTTCTAATATTTTTGGGAAATCGTGGGACCCACTTAAATTCAAACCTTTTAACTCCTCCACCTACCCAAATAAATACACCCCACTTTCCCAAATTCTTTCTCTCTCTAAACCCATAATTTTTCTTCTTCTTCTCCACTTTTTTTCTTCCCCAAAATCCAAAAATCCTCCATTAATCCTTACTAAAACCTTCTTACCTTCCTTTTTCCTCAACTCTCACCCCCTAAAATCCACTCTAATCCACCAAACTTCCAAAACCTACCAACCTTACGCACCCCACTACCCACCCGACCCCCCTCCTTTTACAACAATTTTTTTCTTTTTTTCTTTTCTTAGTTTTTTCCATTGTTGGGTATAAAGATGGCTCCTAAGGGTAAGAATGTTTCTAGTGGTGTGGGTACTAAGAGTAGTAGGTAAGAAGCGGCTACCGGAAGTTCTAATCAGGAAACCAGTAATTTGCCGCCTCAAAAATTTGACGAGCAAACTGTAATGCACTATGAAAAGGATTGGTACGAATGTCAACAAGAATCCAAGTACCTAGGTGACGAGTATGTAGATGAGGGGCGATTGGGACAGGAATTCCCCTACATTCTAGCCCAAATCCATGTTTTAGGACTCCAATATGTCTTCATCGATAAGGTGAGTGCAATTTAAGCTTAGTCCGTGAATTTTATGTGAATTGGAATACACATTATGTTGAGTTGAACCGAGGGTTCATTAAAGAAAGTTGGGTGAGATTTATTGTGGAAGCACTGAATGATTTTTTGGGTACACCAAATTGTGACAATGCTGGATTTATGGCAATGATTGAAAGACCTCCTTATCGTGATATTAGGCATACTTTGTGTGGGGTAAATTCTATTGCGCGGTGGGATAGGGTTAGAGACACGAGACGTCATTTGACTCTTCACTATGGTCACTTCAATTTGGAGGCTCGCATTTGGTTGAAAATTGTGTGTAGCACTTTATTACCGTGTAAGCATACGACTAATGTCACTAGGGAGAGAGTGGTGCTAGTCTATCGTTTGATGAAGGGTTTGCCGGTGAATGTTGGGGCTATTTTGAAGCAAAACATGCTTAAGCTTAGGAAAAATAAGAGATGTTGTTTCTGTTACGGGAGCATCATTACTAGGTAGCTCCGAGATTTACAAATTGAGAAGGAAGTTCATGATGTGTACGCCCCACCCCCCTCCCCCGTGCCCCCCATTTAGAGTGTCGCTTGGTTGATGTCACAAGAACTAAAGCGCACGATCCATCGCAAGGGCCCGTGTTGACTGCTATTGATAGGTAAGCTCATGATGATAGTTGGATGGGGCGTATGTTTGGAATGGCTGATTTATAACTACAGGTAGGTGGTCGTCCGGTGTCAGAGAATGAAATGGCGACACTAGCGGAGCGTTACCCTCTGATGGATATCGCGATGTACTTATGTCGGATGGCCCGAATTTCTAAGAACCCATTGATAATTATGATGATGATGCCACTGTTGATGAGAAGGATAGCTCAGATGAGGATGCATTGGATGATATTGGCCCTGGAGATGGTGATATTGATGCAGGCCATTGATTGGCAGCACGTGGCCTAGAGGCCGAAAGGGAGTTCTCTTTTACCTTTTCACTTTGTTTTACTTTGCACACTGAGGATAGTGTTTTCTTTAAGTGTGGGGTGGAAGTTGAACTTCATTGTGCATAGTTTATTGTTTTATCGAGTCTAGTTAATTAAGTTAGTTTTTAGTTTATGCTTAAATTTTTTTTGGGTTCCTCAGCTGAGGATAGTCCCTTTGAACTGACTAAGACTAGTTTTATTACTTTATTGAGTCTTAGAGTCGTCGTAGGAGTGACAATTCCCGATGATGGATGGATGACGACCGTCTCAAGGGAAAATTAGTCACATAGAGTAGTAGGATTAAGAAACAAACCTTGGTCTTTTGATACTATGTCCAAAAAAGTTAGCCAAACGTCATGGGTAGTCATAATTGGAAAGATGCAAAAGATTCATAACCTTGAAACAAGCATGTGTTCTTAGCTTTGACTCAAAAGAAAAATAAATGGGCTTAAGTGTAGTAGTACTGTAATGCAAGTTGTATGAGCATGCTATTTGATAAATCCTTATGTGTGTTATGATGCCATGTGTGGTGAGTTGTTATTAGTTCTTGCTTCAATTGATATCTAGAATAAGTAGCTTGTATGACTTAGGGAATGTGATTGAGGTGTTTCTTTTAAAAAAGCCAATTCTTGACTCCAATTGTATGCCTACCATTGAAATTACCCCTAGTGAAACCCCATTGAGCCTTTAGCCTTGTTTGTTGATAAGCCACATGATAAGCCGAAACCCGTTTGCTTGATACCAAAGTCTTTTGATCCCAATGAAATCCTTAATGCACTATGTTAAGAAGAAGGGTTGAAAATGTTGGTTGTTATGAGAAAGGGTGAAATGCTAAATTGTGTGGAAAACAAAAGAATAAGTGAAACTCTGTTTTGGCCCTGGTCCTTAGTGACATTGTGCACCTCAACTAAATTGAGGGTGGCTATTTCAGAAATATGCTCTAAACATTGGCCCTGGTCCTACCAAGGATATTGTGTACCTCACTCGGACCTTAAAATCGAGTGAGGGTGGCTAGTGCAAAGGCATGCATTTAGAAAAACAAAAGAGAAAAGAAAACAATGAATAATGGGCAAAGATGGAGCAACAAAAGGGAAAAGATTCATGAAGTGTGTACTAACAAGAAAGAAAAGCTAAGGAGGAAGTTGTTGGCAAAACAATGACATGTGCATTAGGGAGGTGTAGTCACTAAAATGATTCCTAAATATTCCCTCCCTTACCCTAAGCCGACATTACAACCAAATGAAAGTCCTCTTGATTCCTTGAGAAATACAAAGTGAAAGTGAAAATACACTATGGGCAAGCTTATGGCATGTTGAGAGAAGTAAGAACTTCATTCGTGAGTAGTGAGTTGATTGTTTGAAAAATAGGCCTTGTTCATATTATGGTTGCTTGAGTGAAAGGCTATACTAAACACAAATAAGTGAGGGCATCCATGGCATATGTTTGGATTATCTAATTGGTATGTTTGTATGAGTTTGCATTAGCCCAGAAAAATAGTAAAAAAGTCATTCTTTGAGCATATGTGTTGTAACTTGGTGTAAAAGTTTTGAAATGTTGCATCCATTTTGAACTACAAAATCATGATTAAAAATGTTTGGTTGATTTTAAGGTGGGTTGATAAGTCCAAGGGATATGCAAAAAAGTGTGATTTAATAAGATAAAGTTTGTTCGAGGACTAACAAATGTTTTACATGTGGGGTGGTGATTTTGGGCATAATTATATGCCCAATTACTACAAATTACCCATCTTTTAACGTGAGTTTAAGGGCATTCACTAATCTAACTAACATGTTTTACTTAGAATTGCGATGATTAGCCATTTTGCAGGATTCCTAAGGGAAGTGACTGATGCAAGGAAGGAAAAGGAGTTGAAGACGACAAGTGACGCCAGGAGCTAAAGTTAGCGCAGTTCCCCAGCATCACTGGCGCAGCAAGGGCGCGACACGCCAAGGCCCAGTTACTGGGGCTGCATTTTGGCGCACTAGCAGTGCGGCGCGCCAGCCTGCCAGGTGTAATTTGGGAACGATGCCCCACCTTTGTTCCGACTTTACCAGCAAAAACATTATTAAAAAGGATTCCTAATTGTAGTAGATTTCGACTCTATTGTCCCCAACTATTATAAATAGACCCTTAGGCTCCATTGTTAGGGTTCAACTTTTTATTGGTGTGCAAGAGCAAGTATCATCGTTTGTAATAGGTTTTGATCTTCTAACTCTTTTATTTTCTGGAAATCACATGAACAATTGTATTTTGTGGTTTTCTAATAGCATGAGTGGCTAAACGCCCTGGTTCTGGGGCTGTAGCTACGAATCGAATGTTGATATTTAAGGTTTATGAATTATTCTTGGTTGTCATTATAAGTTTGTTCTATTTTCTTGTTTTAGTATTTTATGATTGTGCACCATAAGATAAACCTATTGTCTAATCTTAAAATCGAGAGAGGAGGGATTAGATAGACCAGCGAATATAGAGAGCTTGATCGACCCATTAAGTTGAAGTGATTTGTAATCAGGAGTGACGCCCGAACGAACAACTCGCTTGGTTACGAAACAGGATGAAATATAAATACTCGTCAGTTAGTCTATTTATCCCTACTCAATGATGTAGTTAGACAGCTAACTGGAGTAGGCGACTAGAGGTGTGTAACCCGACTCATACAATTAACCTTGTAAATCAGTAACTTGACAACTAAAATTAGTTCTAAGACGATAATATGATACATGAGATTTATTGCATCCTGCAGCCCTGAAATTGTCTTTTACTTGCTTGAAACATCATCTAAAAGTTGTTCACAATCCGTTACAATTAGTTATTGCATAATTCGTAGTAGTAGTAAACAACCATCACCAACTCTTGAAAAGGTTACTTTTATTTTATTTGTGGAATTGAGTGTTCGATATAAATCGATCATAAGTTTCTTGGGAACGATAACTCGTTTCTTTAAAGAATCTATATTACTTGCGCGACCACGTACACTTGCGTGTATATTGGGGAGCAACAAGTCCCTTCTGAGATGGCTGGCCAGACATCTGGCTACTGATGGAGAGCACACCAAGTGCGTCCAGACCCCGAGTTTGGGTATTAAAAAAGCGACCCTAACCTTTGCCGCTAAATATTTTTGGTTGCTGGTGCGTAACCGTGTGTCCCCTACTCAGGTAGATAATGTGCTCACATGGGATCGTGCGGTGATGGTTGCAGCTATGGTTGCCAGGTTGGAGATAGATTTCAGTCGCATCCTGATTTCGGTGATCCATGAGAGGGTCTTCAAGTCCACCACCACTTTGCCTTTTCCCTACCTCGTCTTCCAGCTTTGCACGAACTCCAGTGTACAAGTTTGGCATTGTGACCGGTTGCTTCAAGCAACCAAGACTCTTGATATAGGCCTTATTCGGGATGAGGCCAATGTAGATGCACATCGCAGGGAGCCACAGGTTGAGGTGCCACATTGGGTGATGATCCTGTAGCAGATGCAGGATGATGACACTTCCCCTCCAGCCACTACAGCAGAGGCCTAGGCTCCTCCGTCTTTAGCCGCCACTCAGGCCCCTAGCTCGTCCAGAACCACCCATTCTTCTGGTTCCACCGCCATCCATCTAGCTCGAGTACAGAGGCTCTAGGCACAGATGGCTACCCTGTTTCAGCATATGAGGCCATGGATGCAGCGTGCTATAGCGAAGTCAGAGGCTAGGGTTGAACAGCGAATGGAAAATATGATAGACCAGAAGGTTCAGGTCATTCATCAGCGCTTGGATATCTTTGAGTTGAGTCATAGAGAGGTCGGCCCCGACTATTGATGTGACCACCCTCCAAAATGAGATAGAAAGCCTCCGTGTTGATGTCACTGCATTTCTCGCTCCACTAGAGACTGAGCTAGAGTCTGCCCTTATGGCACCGGTTGATGATATGGTGTTGAGTGCCCTATTCAGAGATGGTGTGCCACCGCCATATTCTTCCCGTATTTCTGGGAAGCGCCCCCGCTCCGGTCGTACTTCTGATAACACTGAGGCTGAGAGAACGAGGAAGAGAGAGCACCAGCAGATTGAGGTGGCTCGGAGGGCATCCATAGTTGATGAAGAGATGAGACAACAGAGGGCCAATGAGATAGGTGTGGGCCCATCTAGCGGTATGAGCACTACTGATGGTGCCTCGAGAGTTAATGATAGCACTATTAAGGGTGCTGAGTGCTGAGATGGTAGATGGGAGCGCTACTGATGGCATTCCAAGTGTTGATCCAACGGGTTCTGGGAAACCAGACCCACCCACTTCTTGAGGGGTCTTCGGCGTATATGCTCCACAGGTTTGCTTCACCCGATCCTTTGCTTTTTATTTTTTTGTGCATTGGGGACATTTTCACTTTATTTTGTTGGGGTGGGGTAAATGGATTGTGAGTGATAGGGTGAAGTCTGAGTAACCCAACTCATAATCCTCTCTTAGGGTTTTCTTGCATGTGTTCTTTTCCGGCATGTTTAGGGATGTATGTGTAGGAGTAAATAGAAACATGAAAGCATGATGGCATAAAAAGCATAAAAAAATTATCCATGTCCAAAAATGTTAAAATGTGCTAAATCGATAGTCTTGATGAGTTGAATGTGTTGGATCTCAATGTGACATGATAAGGAACCGATGTGACCTCATGACTTAAGCTAAAACTTGAACTGGGTAATCTGATAATCTGATAATGCAACAATGTGCCAAGAGTGTGTGAGAAAAGTTGAATGTTCAGACAGTTTGTGCCAATCTAGAACTTTCCCAGTTGGTCTTACTAAGATGATCTAGGCTAGAAGTTGGGAAGTGATCATAGGCCCTTGTTCAAATTAGTCCACTAAAGTCTAAAATGATCTAAACAAATGAAATCAATGTTCCCTTTGATCCTAATGTTTGAGCCTTAAATAGACCATTTCTTTTGATTCACCTAACTCAGATTCCCGAAAATAATTGTCTTGGCCCCGGTCCCTCCTTGGACATGTGCACTTTGACTTAGGCCAAAAACCTAAGTTGAGGGTGGCTAATCCAAAAGTTACCTTGATCTTGGCCTTGGTCCGACATCAGATATTGTGCACCTCAACTAATGCAAAATCCATAGGTTGAGGGTGGCTATGAAAGAGGAAACCGAAAGAAAAAAGGGTATGAAAAGAGTTTTGTGTTGAAAAGAGAAAGAAAAGATAAAATAGGATGTGACCTTGTGCAAAAGAAGCAAAAAGATGATAAATAAAAGTGATGAAAGAAATAAAGATAAAAAGGTGAAAGAAAAAGAAGAAAGTGAAAAATAAGAGACAAAAAGTCAAAAGTCACATCCATGTTGAAAAGAGTCAAGGGAAAGAAAGTAAAATGAAAAGATGTCAAAAATAGGTTGAGAAAATTGGTAAAAAGCCAATGTAATGTCAAGGAGGGCAGAAAGTCACTGAAAAATATCCAAATGTACCACACCTGACCCTGAGCCTACGTTACAAGCTAAGAAAGTCCTATAGTGATCCTAGCAACTAGTTTGGGGAGTCTAAGCAGTGAAAATAAGGGGAAGCCTATGGTATTGAGCACTAACTGTACTTGAAGTCACTTCTGAACATGAGTGTTGAATGATTCCTAAAACTCAAAATTCATGTCTTCTGTGTGAAAAGGATTTCGTTTGAAGTAAGGGCACTAGTTACATTGTCGGAAAGTTGGTATCTTGGTGATTGTGAAAAGTTTATGTTGTGGTGTCTATTGGTCGATCTTTGTCATATCTTGATCCGCATGAGTTAGCTTGTTGAGTCTAATAAAAATGATTTGCACTAAGAAGATGGAATGGGTTTAAATAGCCATGTGATTGCTGAGTTTGTATATCTGCTTCTACACAAGTGTCGTGTAGAGTGTTAGTGTGTCGCTTGAGGAAAAACAACATATTTAAGTTGAGGTTATTGATATACCGTGAGTTTACAGTAATTTTGATACATTTTACTTAAGAGTTGTGTGTGTCTAGGGCCATTTTGTATTGGAAATAATGTTTTTGTGTCATGTTTGCAGGAAATAGGCTTGGACGCGATTTAGTGAGATAACAGCTGGAAAATCTGCAGAAGTAGCCACCCACGAAGGGACATAAGGACCGTAGGTCCTATGACGGTCTATCGATGGTGGGCGTAGATGGGAGCATCAGGGAAGTTTGACCAAGTATGGAACCACGAAGTAACCTATAGACTGTAGGTTGACCTACGGGCCGTCCTGTATGTTCGTAGTAGGTGTTCAGAGAGTTGAAGTTTCAGTACCTGATGAAAATCATAAGTGTGGAGCGGTCCGTTCTGCACGTCCGTCAGTGATGAACTAGAGTTGAAGGTTCCAGCCTATGCAGAAAAGTTCTAAGTGTTGACCAACGGAGGGGACCTACGGACCGTAGGTCGACCCACGGTCCGTAGGTCGAGTCGTCGATCAAAGTCGCGTCCAGAATTCCTTTTTGTTTCCTTTTTGTTTAGGACATGTTTTTCTATAAATAGGGTATGTAAACCTCGTTTTTGGGGGTTAGACATTATTGTTTACTTTTAGTTCTTGATATTTTCTTGGGAATTAACTTGCAAACTTTGGCAATTTGATTTTCGGATTTCGGTTTATAAGATTTTCGCTTTGAAATTCAATTGTAGATTATGGGTTTCTTCTACTCTAAACATAAGTTCATGAATTCTCTTTACAAAAATATGAATTGTGTTCTTTCAAGCATGAGTAACTAAATCCACAACTAGGGTTGTGGGAACCATGAGCAATTAACAACGTATGAATAATAACTAAGTAATTCTTTAATAGTATTGATGCATGTATTGGTAATTCTTTCGCTTAGAAGTATTTTTAATGGTGGCCAACGTTAGAACTCGTCTTGTTACTACTTGTCGGACCAAGGAGGTAGTTAATAAGAAAAGAATTATCAACAGAGATTTAGTGTGATACTATCTAATAGTCTAATGTCAATTGGTGCGAGGGTGAAAACTAAGTAATACATTGATGTGATGTCTAATCTGAGGTAAAGGTAAGGGTTAGTAAATTATATACATGTAGCCGGACCAAGGTGCGGAGTGAAATTCCCTATTTGGAGGACCAATCACTTAGGAATACATATCTTACCAACTTTGCATGTAAAACACTAGTAAAGGATTATGATTATTAGGAATATCGCGTTAAGAGCTTATGGGGAACACATACACCTTAGTTTCTCTCTCTCATTGATAACAACAAAGTTTGACTCTTTCTCACTTGTTACTTAAGCAACAATCAGTTATTTGTTTCACAAATCCCCCCCCCTCTTATTTACTTGTCTCGGAAATAAGTTGACTAAACGAATATAATAGCGAGTTAAGTTTAAGTCTAAACCATATTCCTCGTGGGATCGACCCCAACCTACAAGTTGGGTTCTTTATTTGACAACGATCGCTTATACTTCTTTAGGAAGGTGTAATTTGAGCGTATCAGTGGTATAGTCATTTTAGCGAATTTTTGCTAATGGAAGAGTATAAGAATGACTTTATTCATCTTTGTATTTTTATACAAAGGTTGAAATTTAAATTTGTTATAATATTTGTATATGTTGATGACTTGAATATCATTGGCACTCCTAAAAAGCTTCAAAAGCTATTGAGTGTTTGAAGAAAGAATTTGAAATGAAAGATCTTCGTAAGATAAGATTTTGTTTTGGCCTACAGATTGAACATTTGACAAATTGGATATCTATCCAACAATCAACATACACTAAAAAGGTGTTGAAGCGATTTTACATGAATAAATCACACCCATTGAGTATCATGATGGTTGTGAGATGGCCTGATATAAATAAAGATTCATTCCAACCTCAAGAAAAGGATAAAGAACTTCTTGGTGATGAAACTTCATATCTCAGTGCTATCGGGGCACTTATGTACCTTGTCAATAATATCTGATCAAATATTTAATTTACAGTAAATTTAGTGGCGAGATTTAGCTCATGTCCAACAAGAAGATATTGGAAAGGTATAAAGCATATATTGAGATATCTTCAAGGAGCAATTGAGATGAAATTGTTGTATCCTAATGCATTCAAGTCAGAAATGATTGATTATGCAGATGCGGGATATTGATCTGACCCACATAAAGTCTAATCTTAGACATACTATTTATTCACATATGGAGGTATAACTATATCATGGTGTTCGATGAAAACATACAATTATTACTACTTTTTCAAATCATGCGGAGATAATAGTCATTCATGAAGCTAGTCGAGAGTGTGTATGGTTGTGTAACGACCCGAGAGCACCCCTTAGCCATTACATGCGTATTCAACCTCTCGGACGTCTCATACAAGCCATAGCATTCATTCATCGCATAGATCATAAAAGTCACTAAGAATTTAAAACTTTCCTTACAAAGAAGACATTTCATTAAAAATAGCAAGCGGGAGACTTTCTAGACTTTATACGTGATGTCTCAAAACCATCTAATACTTGAATACAACAATGGGACTAAGCCCATACGAGACTTAAACAAAATACTAGAAATACATCAAAAGGAACATGTAGGGTGTTCTCCTCGAATCTATGAGGACTCACCAAGTCTTCATCGTCAACACTTAAAAACCTATCAAGTAGCCATGACATGTCACCATCTCCTAAACCCTACACTTTAGTCAAAAAGGGAAAGAAAGGGGTTAGCACAATTAAGTACTAAGTATGGAGACCATGCAAAACATGTTTCAACAGACATTTACAAGGAATATATGCTTTCATATCATTTTTGATAAAACCTTCACTTCACAAGTATAAGAAATATAATACAAGTCAACATTCGCATATAAGACCATAGCCAACCATACACATACTCAACATATCCATATCCAACCCATGCTTAACTTTAGAAGAAAACATGCCATTTCTTTACCATAGGACCTCTACCTAATATAACCTTAAGACACGCTTGAGTGAGACAAGAAGTGACAGCCGATACAACCTTTTCAAGCACACTTAAGTATTCCTCAAGATTACCTTAGATAAGGACATTTCCTTTACAACATAACATCAATAGACCAACATTCTTTAAGAGACCACTTAGGAAACCTTCAAGCACATAAGGGGACTTTCACATAATAGTCGTTAGACTTAGGGAACTCACTTTAGTATCTTCAAAACCTACTCGTGCCATGTGTAGATAGCATCCCATACTACTACCTACATGTTGTAGAACCTATCCAATAACTATAGTGCACATCCTACATGATAGGAATAGGCATAACCGACATAGACCATACTAGCTAGGCATGGAATCCAAAGTGTATCCTACTCCGTGGAGGTTGTTCTACTTGCCAAGGGTAGAACTAGTAATCAACCCATGTAGGCACATGGTTTGGAGGATGTCCAAGGAAGTTCATTGTGCCTAATCTCATACTCAACTAAGCCAACTTCCTAACCGTATCCACTCGGTGCTAGCCGTGTTTCCCATAGAATATTCAATCACGTATGTACTAGAGAGGGTTCCTTTTCTAGTTCAACCAACTCATAGTACCTCTTCCCAATAAAGGCCCCATTTCTTAGTCATAGCCAATCAAGGTTCATAAGGATAGCTCATTTAACTTTCTTAGATAAGGATTCTCATGCCGTTCCGGCTCCATCCATCTCTAAGTCTATCATTTCACTCAAGAAGGGAACATCGCCCTAAATCCTTCAAGGTTATACATTTACTTAGGAAAGCTAGACTTATGAAAGGGCACCATTTCTTAGTTTTGCCGATTCAAGTCTTGGCCTAGAGTTCCTCTTTTAGCATTTATAGAAAGGGCACCATTTCTTAGTTCTAGCCCACTTCACACATTCATGCATTCAAGACTTTAAGTAACAAAAAGAGACACTTTAGTCTACTAACCAAGTCACAACATTATCATTTGAGGACACTTCATAA
>JAJOOF010063014.1:0-63928 GCA_029582545.1 Solanum lignicaule
AAGTAAAACTAGAATAATAATGTCTAACCCCTAAAAACGAGGTTTACATGCCCTATTTATAGAAAACAAATCCTAAATTAAAAGGGAAACAAATTAAGGAAAGTTTGTTCAGGTACGCGTCTTCATTCCACGATACTGACTTACGGACGGTCGATGGATCTACGGTCCATAAGTCCCTTCCATCAGCCAAGAAATATTTCAGCTTCCAAAAATTAGCTCCTCTGAAGCAAACGACGGACTAGCAGTACGGACCGTAGATTGATCTACGGTCCGTCAATCCCCTCCGTAGCTCCACACTTAGAATCTTCAAAAATCAGGTACTGGAACCCTCGCAGTATCAATCTATGGATCAACAGTACGGTCCGTAGATCAATCTACGGACTGTCAATGGCCACCGTGGTTCCACACTTGGTCAGATTTCCTGGATTTGTCTTCCACACCTTGCCTGCTGATCTACGGTCATCACCTACGGACCGTCAATGGACCTACGGTCCGTAGATCACCTCCGTGAATGCCTTTTTTCTGCATTTCTTTCAGTTGTCTCTATACTTCCGCACCTGAACATATTTCCTTCAAAATATGATAAAAACACATGAAAACCAATACAAAAAGGCCCTTGACACACACAACTTGTAAGTGAAATGTATTAGAAATACCGTAAACTCACGGTATATCATAAACTTACAGCGGCACTAGCAGAGTCGGAGCGAAAAAGAGTAGCTGAACAACAAAGCATGAGTGAGACCGTTCAAGAAATCAAAGAACAAGTGATGAACCTCGCTCGTCGACCTACTACTTCGGCTCCCGATGACACCGACAACGAAAGTGATGAGGATGATTATTTAGATCTCACTCCCTAGTTTAGATCTCTGGACATTTATGAACTTTTTGAAATTTTAAAATGAATTTTAAAAGACTATATAAGTCTTTAATTTATGATTTAGATACTTTTTAATGTTATTTTAAGTTTGTTGTTTTATTTTTTGCTTAGATTGTTTATAATTGTGTGTGTTTGATTGGGCTGAATACTGTAGAATTGAATTGAATTGCATTTGCTGATGGGTAGCAACAGCTGCGAGCTGCTACTGTCAAAAATATTGCAGAAAAAGCGACGGAGAGCGTGGTTTTGTTCGTCACTTTTTTGGGTTTTTAAAAATACAATTTCCAGAAAAGTGACGAACAATGTCCTTTTATCCGTCGCTTTTCTGGGATTTTCAAAAAAAAATTTCTAGAAAAGCGACGGAGTGCGTCGCCCTTTAGAAATTAAAAAAATGGAAATTAAAATAAAGCGACGCAGTCCGTCGCATTTTTAAAAAGAATAAAAAAAAAAGAAAGTAAAAAAGCGACTAAGTCCGTCGCTAAAAGCGACGCAATTCGTTGCTTTTTTAGCGACACAGTCCGTCGCTTTTTTAAAAACGACGTTGTCCGTCGCTTTTTAGCGATGCAGTCCGTCATTTATTGAAAATCGTCGAGCTAAAAAGCGACGGAAGTAACTGCGTCGCTTTTTCGTCAAATTTTGACCAAAAAAGCGACGCAGTTCGTCGCATTTGGCCGTCGTTTTTTGACATTTTTTTAGTAGTGATGGTTCATGCCGAATTATGGACGTGAACGACTCAATGCAAGGTTTTCAATAACCATAGATAGAACTCAATACTTGGAACTCAAGAACTTCAATGATACTACTCATTTCAAGAATGCTCAACTCAGAGGGTTCATGCGGAATTTATGAGCATGAACTACTCAACTCAAGAACTCAAAGATACTTCTTGATTCAAGACTGCTCGACTTATAGGGTTCATGCGGAATTATGGGCATGAACAACTCAACTCAAGGACTTCATGGGTAACATGTAATAGTTCGATGATTAGGAATATAATCTCAAAGGGGATTAGGAACTCAATACTCCAGACTTAGAACTTGAATATACTACTTCTCTCAATGATACTCAATTTATGAAGTCCATGCGGAATGTATGAGCATGAACGACTCAACTCGAGGGTTTACATAACTACATGGAACTCAGGTATACGACTCTTCTCGTTCTCTTACTTACTTCCTCAAACTCCTAGTATACATTGATAGTTGATCTCAAAGGATTCACAATTTCAGTCAAAGGCTTTTCTTGAACTCTACTCTTAACTCTCTCTTGAATGTGAATTATGAATTCAAGAGTGTTGGTTCATGTCATGGAGGATCTCATGATGACAAGGTAGACTCATGAATACATTCTCTTCATCCTGATACTCACTTGCTCGAGTCTTGAAACAAGTTACTAGAAGTTGTAGAAGACTCAACATAACGACTCAAAGGGGCTTTCTTAGAATGTTCGAAAGAATTCTCAAAACTAAACTCTTAACCCTACCTTGAATTTGAATTATGAATTCAATTTGATGATCATGTTAGGAATGATTTTAGGTGTTTAGAAGTAGCTTAGAGTAGTTAGAATCGAAAAGTAGTGAAGGTGGACTTTAAACGAACTCAAACGGGGTAACCGACGACAAACTGGATGGGGCAAGCTACCATGGCGCTATGGGTGGCGCTGGGCGCAAGCCCCTTAACTTTAGAGGAGGTTTTGGGGCGCTCTGACTGGCGCATCGCGCCAGGCCCTAACCCAGAAAATCCGACAAATTTTCCTTGCTCGTTTTCTCACCCTAACTCGCCTAGAATCGAACAGTTTCTTCCCGAATCACGTGGATTCGATTACTTAACATAAGTACACTCTAATATACTCAAATAAACACTCAAATTACTAAATTTCATCTCAAGAAATCATCAAAACCTCAACACAACAAGATTTAGAATAAATTTCAAGAACACCTATCAAGAACTCTAATCTTTCAACTTCAATAATGAAATTTCACTGAAAATAACATGATTGGCATGTGGGTGAACTAACCCAACACTATGGAATCTTACATACCCCTTAGGGATCAAACCCATGGCGAAAATCCACAACAACAAGCAAGAATCTCGACGAACGCTTTATCCTCTCCTCTTTTCTTCTCTTCTCTGTTCTTCTTTTCTCTTCTTGAACCCTCAACTAAAACCCTAGGCGTAAAATAGGATTATAAAACTGAACCTAGTCAGATTAGACCCCTAAAATATTACTAAAAACGAATTAAATCTGATTGGGTAAGGAAAAGACCAAAATACCCCCAAAATCCGGTTTTGACTTTCCTTGTCTAGACAGCCGAACTTCAAATGGAGATATCTCCCTCATACGATATCGAAACTGAGAAAACTCAGTGGAGTTGGAAAGATAATTCAAAGATATTTCCTAAGGTATCTGATAGAACACCTAAATCATCCTGAGCTAGGGGTTATGATCATTTGAAGTCGACCCAAAACTCATACTTAGCTTAACTTGCAAAATTTGAGATTTTGCTATTTCCAATTTATTTCTTTTTCTAACTCAAGGTGCTACATCTAGTGAACTTAACACTTAAAGAAATTTTGATTCCTCGGTAAAATCCTACTCACATTAAAGGATTGTTCAAGTCTTAGTTCAAAAAATTTTCTAGGGTATTACAATATCTCCCCCTTGGGATCATTCGTCCTCGAATGACGACTGGACTAGGTATGGAATGGGTTACTCTTACTAAGGTCTACGTCTAATGGTACACTCTCACTATATTCAACCTTAACCCAAATCCTTAGGTTCAGGTTCTATACCTCTTTATAGGGAATGTCATCTCAAGGTCATTACTCCTTCCCACCACATTCAAGCTTAGTACCCTAGCAACTCCATGGACTCCTACTAACAAACTCCTTCAGAGCCAACTAAGGGCTCTCATTTAAATATTTCTCATAGTAAAACCTCATTCTAATCTTCCTCCTTATTTACAACCTTAGATGGAACTATCACACCATCACTAACATGATAAGAACATCAACCTCCTCTTTTTAACATTACTCCATTACTAAAAGGACCTCTAAAAAGATATCCCCCAAACTCTTTGAATTCATTACCATCTTAATCTCTAACACTTGACTCGATTTCTCATCTTGTCATCTCCCCCTTAGTTCTAAAGCTAACACTTGAAAGCTATGGACATATTCCATCATCTTTAAATGGTCTACCTCTTCTTTTAATCTAACACATGGGAGAAGTTTATCTCATGCCTACCAAACTCTCTATAAGCAGTACTAAGACCTCTTTGTAAGGTGCTCCTCTTAACATCTTCTGATTACATACCCTCTCGGTACACCTATTAATGCTCTTGTTACTCTTGTGACTTAGCCACACTTCACTGCCCTTATCTAAAAAGGTTAGGGTTTCTCACATGTACTACTCATCTTCAGTGCTACTAACATCTCAATTTCTTCACCTACTCTATGCCAAGTCTACAAGATCAAATCTCAAGACTGACTTTATCACCCTCATGTTGCCATCCTTTTGATCATGACACTCATCTCAAATTCAAGCTTAATATTCATTACTAAACCCGAATATCAATACGATTGCTCGCCTACTATACTATACCTCATTAGTTAATCAGTTCTATAACCTTATGATCATCATGACCCTCTCAAACAAATCATAAGCCTAGTTTATATCTATCCCTTAATGAATACTATGTGCTTCTATTCAACACATACACTTGGTCATTACCTACACAATGACACTTCATCGTAAACTCCTTTCTAGCTACAACATACTCTACCTTCTATGATGCAATCTTCACAACTCATCACTTCTTACTCTACCCATAAGGGAAAACTCTTCATTAATAACTTACTAGGTGCATGACTATAATAACATAGCTTGCCTCATCACTATCTCCCTTTCTAGGATTATTAAACCTCTGCATACTTGCCTCTAACTCTGGACTCTTTCCCTACTACTGCTCATGATCTAGTCATTCATGCCATCTTTTAGGATGAAAATACTACCCAAGCTCAAAACATACTTTCTCATGAGGATCTCAGCTAAAATAGGACTTAAGGAAAAGAGTACAACTCACTTTTAGCTCAAACTCATGATTCAAATGAATATGGGTGCGTTCCTCTGAAACTGAACACTTAACTTACTCTTGGACTTCTTTTAAGCCCCTCTAGAGTCTCATGACTTCCTCAAAATTCTTGCTAAGAACAACTCATCAATAAAGAACTGACTCTGCTTTTCAACCACCTCTAGTATGATGGGTAGTCGAATGATTTTGAGAAGCGCACGAGTTAGAATAAGTCTCTATGACATAGCTCTATTGCACGATTAAGAGTATGAAAGAAGGGAAACTTTTCTTAAATATCTATAGTCCCTCATTTATAGAAGTAGGGCCCTCACAACCATAAACAAGATCATACTTGACACGGCTTCATAGAAGAAATGAACTCAACTGTTTACTCTTTACTTAACTCAAAACTTAAGTCTTAAAACAAAGTGAAAACGTTTGTAAAAGACTTCTTAAAATATGGTTCATGCCGAATTATGGAAGTGAACGACTCAATGCAAGGTTTTCATTAACCATAGATAGAATTCAATACTTGGAACTCAAGAACTTCAATAATACTATTCACTTCAAGAATGCTCAGCTCAGAGGGTTTATGCAAAATTTATGAGCATGAACTACTCAACTCAAGGACTCAAAGACACTTCTTGTTTCAAGACTGCTCGACTTATAGGGTTCATGCGGAATTATGGGCATGAACAATTCAAATCAAGGACTTCATGGGTAACATGTAATAGTCCGATGATTAGGAATATAATCTCAAAGAAGATTAGGAACTCAATACTCAAGACTTAGAACTTGAAGATACTACTTTTCTCAATGATACTCAATTTATGAAGTACATGCGGAATGTATGAGCCTGAACGACTCGACTAGAGAGTCAACATGACTACATGGAACTCAGGTATACGACTCTTATCATTCTCTTACTTACTTCCTCAAATACCTAGTTCAAATTGATAGTTGATATCAAAGGATTCACAATTTAAGTCAAAGGCTTTTCTTGAACTCTACTCTTAACTCTCTCTTGAATGTGAATTATGAATTCAAGAGTGTTGGTTCATGTCATGGAGGATCTCATGATGACAAGGTAGACTCATGAATACATTCTCTTCATCCTCATACTCACTTGCTCGAGTCTTGAAACAAGTTACTAGATGTTGTAGAAGACTCAACAAAAGAACTCAAAGAGGCTTTCTTAGAATGTTCGAAAGAATTCTCAAAACTTAACTCTTAACTCTGCCTTGAATTTGAATTATGAATTATGAATTCAAGGTTATGAACATGTTAGGAATGATTTTATGTATTTAGAAGTAGCTTAGAGTAGTTAGAATCGAAAAGGAGTGAATGTGCACTTTAAACGAACTCAAACACGGTAACCGACAACAAATTGGATGGGGCAGGCGACCCTGGCGCTATGGGTGGCACGGGGCACCAGCCCCTAAACTACATAGGAGGGTTTGGGGCGCTCTGGCTGGCGCATCGTGCTAGTTCCCAATCCAGAAAATCCAACGAATTTTCCTTGCTCGTTCTCTCACCCTAACTTGCCTAGAATCAAACAGTTTCATCCCCAATCACTTGGATTCAATTACTTAACATAAGTACAATTTAATATACTCAAAACAACACTCAAATTACTAAATTTCATCTCAAGAAATCATCAAAACCCTAACACAACAAGATTTAGAATGAACTTCAAGAACACCTATCAAGAACTCTAAACTTTCAACTTCAAGAATGAAATTTCGCTGAAAATAACATGATTGGCAGGTGGGTCAACTAACCCAACACTATGGAAGCTTACATACCTCTTACGGATCAACCCCATAGCGAAAATCCACAACAACACGAAGGAATCTCTTCTCTCTTCTTCGTTTCGCTTCTTGAACTCTCAACTAAAACACTAGGCATAAACTAGGATTATAAAACTGAACCTAGTCAGATTAGACCCCTAAAATATTACTGAAAATGAATTAAATCTGATTGGGTAAGGAAAAGACCAAAATACCCCTCAAAATCCGGTTTTGACTTTCCTTACCTAGACAGCCCAACTTCGAATGGACATATCTCCCTCATACGATTTCGAAACTGAGCAAACTCGGTGGTGTTGGAAAGATAATTCAAAGATATTTCCTATGGTATCTGATAGAACACCTAACCCATCCCGAGCTAGGAGTAATGATCGTTTGAAGTCGACCCAAAACTCATACTTAACTTAACTTACAAAATTTCAGATTTTGCAATTTCCAATTTAGTTCTTTTTCTAACTCAAGGTGCTACATCTAGTGACCTTAACACTTAAGAAATTTTAATTCCTCGGTAAAATCCCACTCACAACGAAGGATGGTTCAAGTCTTAGTTTGAAAAAATTTCTGGGATATTACAATAAATTCTAAAAATAATTATAAAAGTTCTCTTACTAAAACTAAAGTGACTAAAACAGATTATTAAAAACTTAGATAAAATCAGTCAAAAATAGACTTTTATAATACATTATGCCTAATCAAAGAAGAGGATGAACACAGTAAACAATAAATCTTCATTCAACACAAGCCTAACATGCAGCCCCTTCGTCATCGAGTAGATAATTGGTGGTTTGATGTATGAGAACACCGTTATCATGGCATACTTAAGCATGTCATTTTGGTAAAGGTGTCAAAACTCCTTAGAGCCCATTGATATATTGGTTAATTGGGGATATATCTAATCATTTTGAACCTGGTCCACCCTGCCTCGCCCCACATAAACTTTTCAATATATTTCTTTTTTAAAATATTTCATTTTCGCATTAAGTTAGTTATTAACTTAAAAGATAATGACTTAAAAAATATTTTTTAGAGGTTAGTTGGGAATAATGTAAAAAATTGTATTAGTTTTGATTGAACCATTTTCATTTAGCAAGGGATGAGCTTACCCTTCTTACCAAATCTCATGACACCCTTCATAGGGAACACTTACAAAAGAACTTGATTACCAGCCTGAAATGTCATGTTCATTACCTTGCGATCCACATATTCCTTCTACCTACTTTGGGCTGCCACCAACTAAGCTTAAATTGACCTCACCTTTTCCTGAGCCTCCCTAACCAAGTAAACACCCCTAGATTTCACGTCACCAACCTCAAACTAGTCTATCGGTGATCTGCATCCCCTCTCATAGGGTTCCTCAAATGCTGCCATGCAATGCTAGAGTGATGATTGTTATTGAAGGAGAACTCGTATAAGGGTAAGAAATGATCCCAATGGCCCTTAAATTCAATCACACATGCTCTTAATTTATCTTCCAACAACTGAATATTCCTCTCTGACTAAAATGAAGTGGGTGATTTAGTCAACCTATCAACAATGACCCAAATCAAATCATACTTACCCACGGTCTTAGGTAGTCCAACTATGAATTCCATGGCTATTATTTCCCACTTTAATTCAGGAATAAACATTATCTTAAGCAAATATGAAAGCCTTTGATCTTCATACTTTACTTATTGCCAATGCAGACATTTAAAACATTCTCAACACCGTCTTTCTACATCCTAGGCTACCAATAAAGTCGCCTCAAATCCCTATACATCTTGTCACACAAGGATGAATAATACCGCAAACCAAAAGACTCTTCCAACACACTCTGCATCAAATAACCAACCCGAGGAACACAAATCCTTCCTCTAAAACCCACTTTCTTCATTGAGAGTAGCATTTTGGATCTCCTCAAAACCACCTTACCATCAATCTTAACTAATTTCTTGTCGTCCAATTACTTAGACTTGATTTCCTCTATAGGGATGGGCTTAACCTCAATACTGGCTAACACCTCACCTTTCTCCGAGATTCCCAACTGTATGAACATAGACTCCAAAGCCTGAATTTATCTTGCTAAGGAACGCTTAGACAACACAAGCAAGCCAAATTACCAATAATTACCATTTTTAGCTGAATGCATTTTCCACCACATTGGTCATCCTTGTATGATATTGAATGGTCACATCATAACCCTTGAGTAACTCTTTGCATTTCCTCTGCCTTAGAATTAGATCATTCTTAGTGAGCACATGTTGCAAATTGTGATGATTAGTGAATACCTCACACGTAACTCTATACGGGGAATGTTGACAAATCTTGAGAGCAACCACTATGGTTTTCAACTCTAAATCATAGGTGGGGTAGTTTCTCTCATGGACCATCAACTGTCTGGAAGCATAAGTTATGAAATTTCATTCCTGGATCAACACAACAAAATAAGGAGACATCCAAATTATTCCAAGATCATATCAAAGTGTATTATATCCTATATGACTAAATCTATCTGAGTTTGCAGACCCATAAACAGAAAAAATAATTACGATACACTTGTGTTACCACTAAAGACTCTCCCACTAAGTAGCAGCATATATAGGGGCATCAAGGTATCAAAAATTAAATCAAGTCACAGAGTAAAGTTAATAGATACAAAGTTAGTGGAGCCAAGACTAATGATCAATAATCTGTAAAAAGACTCCACCACATCTTTGCCTCACCTTGAATCTGAAAGGTTACAAACTCAACTCAATGCTGCTGCACAATACCTAACTTATGTACCTTTCAGAATAGTCCAAAATGAACACAAAAGACCCCCATTCTCAAAATCATGGAACATTGGAGGTTCAGCTTCAAGAACATGGTCAACATCTCATTTTTTGTACCTGTCATGACATGGCAAAGTTATGGATGAAACAAGGCATCAGTTCCCAAGTCTCCATCCATTTTGGGAATAGTAGCAACAACAACATAAGTGAATAGAACCTGAGTAGCCTGCACTGTGAGAGTAGCTCCAGTACCTCACAACCTGATCAAAAAGGCTAATACTTTTTGAAAAACTCCAACATTAATTGGGGGGAAATGTTCAAACTCAATATGTTGTCTTACCTCTAGTTCAGCCTCGTCTGAATCCTCAATCTATATATATATATATATATATATCTCTTCTTCAATATGATCTTAAGGTGTGGGTTGAGTCAACCCACATGGTATATTCCCCACTTAAGATCCACCTATAGCAAGTATTTCCCTTCCTCTGCTCCTGCCCCTGCCTTTTCCTCTACCTCTGTCACGTCCTCTTATTGTGGGCTAAACTACTGTGTCTATCATTTGAGTAATTAATCTTGCACTATTGCGTCTAGTATCAACCATCTATGAACATAAGAGTCGAAGAGGTTAGATACCAATTTGGATCAGATACCAATTGAAATCAAGTTATAGTATGAAGGAAAAGAAAAGTGAGAATTTTCCTGTATTCTTGTAGCCTCTTAAGTAAAAGTACAAACATCTCTATACCATTTCTCATGACTTTACTAGAATCACGTTAGTATGATGAGATAAATGAACCTAGGTATCTAATACCAAGTATCTCAAGACCCAGGCATTTGTTAGTGGCAGCTACACGAAACCACCTGGTGGGAGAACCTTCAGCTGACCTAATCTAACCACAACATTCCATATAATTAAAACAAGGTTATCATATAAAAGTAAGAAAAACAGTTTTAAGAAACTAAGGATTGAGTTTCCATAAAATTGATTAATAGTAAAAACATTTGTAGAAATAAACCTTTAAGAATTGAAAGTCATGGTACCAAAACTCTAACATCTAAAAAAGAGGATGCAACTCCAAAGCTTAAAATGGTAATCAATAGTCTAAGGATGTCTTAGTCTGAAAAAGATTGACAAGAGTAGAAGAGGAATCCCCAGCAACATGGAAGAATAGCTTACCCTTGAATTTGAAATAACATGTCCTTTAACTGAGGTCTCCGAAGATGCTCTGTACTCAATAAGGAAAGAACAAGATGTAGTATCAGTACACAAACCAAAATTTACTGGTAGGATCTCATGGATAGTCAAATATATGAATGTAAGTAACTTACCACAGTACAGTTACAAAAAAAACACATAATCAATTATCAATTCATATAGACGCCCAGGCACACATCATGAAACAACAAATACCAAGATGCATCTCCCACATGATAATATATAATACCATGTCCTTTTATGAAATGATACCCACATACTTGGTTAGCTAATAGAACCATAAACATATATATTGTCCTCTTGTGGAACCCAAACTCAATTGTTAGTGTACTAACATGGTGCCCGAGACAACCATATATAGATATCCCTATACCAGGCGTGGTGCCCGAGCCAACTATTAGTATATACTAAGCATGGTATCCAAGCCAACCATGGTAATATCCTAAACCAAACATGGTACCCAAGCCAACCAACAATCATAAACAATCATGCACAACCAGAAACACAATGAACACTACAACTTGAAAGACCTAATTCACACAACAGGTCCATTGCGTGAGATTATCAACAACATATCATATCATATGCTTCTCTATGTTTTCCCATAACATGCACTGTAAAAAATGATACTATAAAGTAGTATACATGCATACCTATATAAGATGAAAAACATACAACCATCACCTACCACGAATCAAGTCTCTTGGAAACTCTAAAGAATCCCAGTTTAACCTCTTTGAATTGATTTGGCATTTTCTTGGTCTAAAACGATAAATAAATGCAAAAATCAATCAAAAATAACCTGTTAATATCTAGATTATAACCAAATTCTAATCCCTCGCCAATCCATGATCATCTTACCCAACTTAGGGACTTTCCCACCATGAAATCATGCAAAAACCCTACCCTAAAAGTAATCCCTTACCTTGTGATCTGCATAATCCCTCTACCTACTCTAGGTTTCCAACAACATAACCTTAATTCCCCTCACCTTTTGATAAGCTTCCCTAACAAAATCAACACCCAAAGGTTTCACGTCACAAGCTTCAAACCACACTATGGGTGATCTACATCCCCTCGCATAGAGTTCCTCAAATTGTGTCATCGCAATGTTGGAGTAATAACTATTATTGTAGGAGAACTCACATATGGCAAAGAACTGATCCGAAAGGCCCCAAAATCTATCACGCATGCTCTCAACATATCTTCCAATACATAAATAATAATCTCTAACTTAAATGAAATGGGTTGATTTAGTAAACCTATCAACGATGACCCAAATCGAATCATACTTCTCCAAGGTCTTAGGTAGTCCACTACAAAATTCAAGGCTATCATTTCCCACTTCTATTAAAGAATAGGCATTATGTAAAGCAAACTTGCAGACCTTTGATGTCAATACTTTACATGTTTGCAATTCTGACATTTAGGAACATACTCAAAAATGTCTTTCTTCATTCCAGGGAACCAATAAAGTCACCTCAAATCTCTATACATCTTGGTCGAATCCGAATGAATGAATATTGTTGACCATGAGACTCTTCCAACACATTCCTAACAAAGTTACCAGACCGAGGAACATAAATCATTCCTCTAAAATGGAGCCCACCTTATGCATACAGAGTAGCATCTTAGGTCTCCCTTGACACCAGCTTAACTTTGAGCTTAATCCATTTATTGTCCTCATATTTCTTAGACTTGATTTCCTCCATAAAAGTGGGCTTAACCTCAATATTAGCTAAAACCCCACCGTTCTTTGAGATTTCTGGCCACATGAACTTAGACTCGAAAGTCTGAATCTCTTTGGCCTAGGGTCGCTAGACACCCAAAGCAAGTAGAACTACTCAAGCTAGCTAGTTGAAGGCTCAACGCGTATGCCACCATATTGACATTCCCTAGATGATACCGAATGGTTAAATCATAATACTTGACCAACTCCATCGATAGAATCTGCCACATATTTAGATCCTTCTAAGTGAACACATTTTGTAGACTATGATGATTAGTTAATACCTCACTTAACATCATAAATATAATGCTGCCAGATCTTAAGTGAAAAGACTAGCGCTGCTAACTCTAAATCATAGGCGGGGAAGTTTATTTCATAAACCTTCAACTATCTAGAAGCGTGATCTATAACATTCATTTCATGTACCAACACAACAAAATAAAGAGACAGCCAACTCATGTCCAAGATCATATCAAAGTCTAGCATATCAAATATGAATAAATCTAGCCGAGTGTGTAGACCTATAAACAACATAAAATAATTACAATACATCTAGTTTACCACTACAGACTCTCCAACTGGGGTAGAAACATAGACATGGGCTCAAGGTATCACAAATCAAATCAAGTCCTAGAGCAAAGCTAACAGATACATAGTAAAAAGAAGAATTTGGGTCAAAATACATAGTACGCATATGGTCACAAACAAGAATAGTACCTATTATCATAGTGTTTGGCTCCTCGACTTTAGGTCTGCTAAAAAATACGTTATAATGAGCTCTGCCATTATCATTGTGTAACACCTCGAACTTAAATAGAGGGTTTAGCATGTTAGAATGTCAAGGTGCAACCCCTCAAAGACCAACCATGGGCCCATGAATAGGACCCAAGAAAACTGCCCAAGGCAGTGACCTACTCAAGGACCCATGCCCCGTAGATGGGTCCATGCCTTGTGGGTACGAGTCTGTGGATCCAAGCCTTTTTGCCAACTCCCAGTACACAAACAAAGCTTGACCAGGATTGCATGTGAGTCCATCCACGGCCCGTCAATGTGGTCTCGTGGTTGGTGACCTGTGGGTAGTTGAGGCGGTTAGTTTAGGGGTACTTTGGGATTTTTTGGTTTAATAGGGATTAAGTGGTGTCGTTTTACCCTAGACTAGACCACCTATATAAAGACTTTAGACCCCTAAATTAAGTCATTCTATGTTATTTTTTCACAACCCCAAAAGAAACCTAAATCCCTCTCAAATATTCTCTCTCTAGAAAGTTGACGAAGAAGAAGAGGATTCAAGCTAGGTAAAGTCAAGTCTCCAATCTTCCAAGCTTTGTAATCAAGGTATGATGGCTTAATCATCAATGGATTTCTATCATCCATGGAGCCCCATGATATCCCCAATTTAGAAGAAGAATCCCCCAAGTCAATTTAGGTTTTCTTCTAATGTAATGGGTTATGATCAAATTTAGTTGATTAGAGTTGTTTAGGATTGTTTATGATTATTTATGATGGAATTTCATGTTTTTAGTATGATTATGCATGTATCCATTCTTAACCTATGATTCTAAGATGAATTTGATATAGATAGATTTATTCCATAAAAGGGGAAATTGGGGATTTACAGATGATCTTCTTGGATTGATGATATATATGGTAGATTACTTGAGAATAGAGCATATAGACATGAATTGAATTAGGTTAAAGTATTCATGATTGAATCGTCATTAGTAGTGTTTGAGATGGATCCTATATTATAATATATGATTAGAATCTCTTAAGAATGAAACATGTGATTAGAATGTCTTGAAATTTAGGCATATGAGATGATTGTAAGATGTATTGCTTGGAGAGTAAGGCTTGTAGTTATGAATGTCGTTTACTTAGGCTTTGAGAGTAAAACTAATATGATGAACTATTAATGTTAAGGGTTTGAGGGTGAAGCTAATAGGATAATGGTAGACTATTAGACAGAATTGTTGTGGAAGGACTTTACCCTCATAATCTACCTTATGATATATGTTATGAATGTATGAATGTAAAATGTGAAAGGTTTTCTCACATAGAATGATTCTAGGTTAAAATGCTTGCTCACCTAAAATGAATCTAGACTAAAATCCTAAATGAATAATGAGGATAGAGGCGACTACCCTTGTCCTCCATATGTAATGGATATGAACTGATTAAACATACTCCTTAGGATTGAACAAGAGGTGACTTCCCATATTCTTATTATGATGAATGTCCATGGAGGCGAGTACCCATGACCCTTATGAAATGATGAGGAGGTGAATCCTCTTGTCTCTAAAGCTTGACTTGGTAACAGAAGACCATGCATGGTATCTTGAGAAGAATATCTCATGGATAGCCTTGGATTGAGAAAATGTACCCTTCCAAAGGTTAGCTTGAACTAGTATGAGAGTATGCTTGCATGACAACATGACTTGCTAAGGCCAAACCATTTCATTAGTAGCTTGGATTGAGCAATAGTACCCTTGCTTGAGTAGCTTGGAATTGCATAAGAGTGTGCTTTCCATGATAGCTTGTTCTAGCATAAAGAAGTTATTTCCCATGTATAGTAGAGATAGCTAAAGTGGGACAAGTCCATAATAAGAGTAGTATGTTTATGATGAATCAAGGTTTCTTCAACGAATTATCGTACGTATGTTTTAATATGAGAATTTGCTTATATGATGTATGTTTAGCTTGGATTGTTGCTAGAGTTGCCTACCATTATATGTTTGACTAGAGGTTAATATTCCCTTGTCTATGAGAAGCTAAGGATGAGAACAAAAGATGATGAACTTAAATGATGGCCCAAGGTGGTTTACTTAGCATGGTTGACATTATGGGGTCTTATCCATGCCTTGATTAAGTATGCTTTGAGGTTACTTGAGAAGTGTTCCTCTTATTATATGATGATTTATGTGCATTGAATATGATTACGAATTATGTTGTTATCTCTTGTTATTATGGTATTTGTCATATGTTGACTAATGCCTTTATTATGCTTATGTTGATGATTTATGCTAGCCATCATATTTAGTACATTTTGTACTACCACATACTCTTGCCTACATTCTTATCAAATGTAGGGTCCGGTGATATTGACTTCAATCCTCATGGCTAGGTTCCTAGTAGAGCAAGGAGTGAAGATTTGTTGAGTCCTCATAGCATCGAGGATTTGATCACCTTTCCTTTATGTCTTTCATTTTATGTTTAGAACTATTGTATGGGTTGTGTCCCAAAGACTATTCATGTTTTAGATAGTTTGAGACAAGTGTTCAAGACTTGCGCTTTGTTTTATAAATTACATTGATTGTATGGAAAATGTTTTAAATTTCCATACCATTTTCTATTACCTTATGTTATGATATGCTAAGTGGCTTGTATAAGGCATTTCGTGGTCTTGTACGCCATGTTACATCTAGGGGGTAACCCCTGGGTCGTGACAAACTTGGTAATCAGAGCACAAGGTTTATAATGGTTCTAGGATGTCTCAAACCACATCAAGTAGAGTTTATAATTAAGTCTGAAGCACACCACATTTATGAATGAGAGGCGACTAGATGTTTAGAAAACTTTACTTCTTCATTCTCTAAGTCATGCCATAGAGTTTAAATCTATAAGGTATTTCTCCTAATCCTTACCCATTAGTCTACAGGACATGAGTACTACAAGGTCTAATGCTAGAAGGAATGAGGAAGACATGGTGGATCAAGAAGGTCCTCCACACACTGTGATTGACCCTTTGGGTGAGAATGTCACTAATGCGGAGTTTAGATCGGCTTTTCAAGTGTTGTCTCAAGCCGTGATGGCCCAAGACAATAGGGAGGTGGTAGCTCCTGTGAACCCAAATATATGTACGGCGGTGGCAAGAGTGAGGGACTTTACGAGGATGAACCCTCCCAAATTTCATGGTTCAAAGATGGAGGAAGATCCTTAAGAGTTTATAGATGTGGTCCATAAGGTGTTAGATATTATGGGAGTTACTCCAGTAGAGAAGGTGGAATTAGCCACTTACCAACTTAACAGTGCTTTTCAAGTTTTGTTTAATCAATGGAAAGAAGCAAGAACGATGGAGATGGGTCCTATGGAATAGGATAGGTTCAAAATACTTTTCTTGATAGGTTCTTCAATTTAGAGATGTGAGAGACTAAGGTGCTTGAATTCATTAACCTTAGGAAACGTAGTATGAGTGTGAAGGATTATTTCTTGAGGTTTACTGAATTATCTAAGTATGCTCCTTCTATTGTGGTGGACCGTAGGACTAAGATGATTAAGTTTGTCTCGGGAGTGTCCAATCTAGTGGTGAAAGAATGTTGTACGGCTATGCTTGTTCATGATATGGATATCACTCGTCTTATGATTCATGCCCAACAAATTGAGGAGGAGAAACTAAAAGGGAGATTTAGGGAGAAAATAAGGTCTAGAATGGATGATGATGAGTTCTCCTATGATGGGTTCAATGGACATGGTCGTTCTAAAAATTGACAAAAGTCTTCCGGGCAAGGTTCTTCAAATGCCTCTAAGTATAATGAAGATAGGGTGTCTAGCCCTAAGCCACAAGGAATTTGTAGTGAATCCATAAGTCCTACTTATGCTAGGTGTGGAAAAAGAC
The DNA here is from genome assembly GCA_029582545.1 of Solanum lignicaule. Taxonomy (NCBI): domain Eukaryota; kingdom Viridiplantae; phylum Streptophyta; class Magnoliopsida; order Solanales; family Solanaceae; genus Solanum; species Solanum lignicaule. The sequence goes on from JAJOOF010063014.1 coordinate 17,071, forward strand.
ATGAGGATAGATGTTTAGCCGACATGGAGGGTTGCTTTAGTTGTGGTGAAAGTGGTCACAAAATAAGGAATCACCCCAAGGCAAAGGCTAATGGAAGTGAGGATGCTCCTAAGAAAAATCGGATGTATGCACATCACGCTAGAGGTGAGCATGAGTGTGCTCCAATGTGGATCCCGATATGTTGAAAGCTTCTTAATTGATGTTTATACTTTGTTAGATTTGATGTCATTTTTGTGATGTTTTGGTTGCACTCCTATGATGCTCTTATGTGATGGTAGAACCCGTGTAGTCAATTGTTAGTTCTTGAATGAGCCTATCCGAAAGTGGAAAGGGGGAAAGTCTATGTCATAGGTAAGTCTTGTCTTGAAGATGACTTTGAAGGTTGCATGTACCACCTAGTTAAGGTAAGGCAGATAAGTTCAAGTGTTGACCAACTTCAAAGGGTTAGTTATCTTTCTAAGCTTGATGTCAGTCGGGTTAGCACCAAAGGAGGGTGAAAGATGATGTGATGAGTAGTAGGGTGTTTACATAACACCTAGATATGATTTGTTTGTAGACCCCACCAAAGATGATGCTATGGGTTGAAATGGTTTAAAATTGTCCTTTGTGAGAAATGTGAAAGTTAAGAAGTGTCTTGATCCGACCTTAGTAGAATTAAAAGAGACGGTACTTACAAAATCTGTTGAGGCTTCCTCCCAAATGGGAGATGGTGTGCCTAGATAGCAAGGTCATTATGTGTTCTTAATGTCATGACTAGTGATTACTTGAACCACCTCACCCAAGAAGGGTATAATGAGTGTGGTAAGAAGAAAGCTTAGTCCCCATTTTGTAGGCCTATGAGAAATATTGAGACATGTTGTTAGGGTGCTTATTAGTTAGCTTTACCAAGTGAGTGGCATGGGTGCATCTGGTTTTCCATATGTCTAAGGGGAAAGAGTGTGTTAGAGATCCGACACACTTAGATCCCTTAGGAAGTTCGGGAGTAGATGAAAGTACATCCTATTAGGGAGAGTTCCTTATGGTTATATCCTTCTTTAGAAATGCATGTGTGTTTTATGTGTTACCATGATTTCTTTATATGCATGTTCATGAAAAATCTTAAGTCTTGAAAGAAATAACTTATGTGAATTGTTTTCCTCATGTTATAGTGCACTGAGTAAAGTTGTCTATAGACTTCATAAGATGAGGTGATGAACATGTTTAGATATGCTTTTTGAGATTTAATTGCATATGAGCTCCATGAGATTGGGTTGAGCACGATTTTAGCTTGGATATGGTAAGTTCCTCCTTGAACATGAGTAGATGTTGAATTTTGGGTTGTTAGATCTAGTTTCTACCTTCCTTGTGTTGCATTGAGCATGTCTAGCTTGGAGATGAAGTTCCTCCTTAGATATTTACATTTAGATGAGTTCCATGCATTATGGGTTGCTAGTCTAGAGTCGTTAACTTTACGAAGTGCCTAGAACGCCATTCGAGGATGAATGATACCAAGGGGGAGATAATGTAACACCCCGAACTTAAATAGAGGGTTTAGCATGTTAGAACGTCAAGGTGCCACCCCTCAAGGACCAACCATTGGCCTATGAAGAGGCCCCAAGAAAACTGCCCAAGGCATTGACCTACGCTAGGACCTACACCTCGTAGATGGGTCCACGCCTCGTTGGTAGGGGTCCGTGGATCCAAGCCGTTTTTACAACTCCCAGTACCCAAACCATGTTTGACCAGGATGGCCCATGGGTCCATCCACTGCTAGTCAATGTGATCTTGTGATAGTGACCTGAGGGTAGTTGAGGTGGGTAGTTTAGGGGTACTTTGGGACTTTCCGGTTTTAATTGGGATTAAATGGTGTCGTTTTAGCCTAGCCTAGAACACCTATATAAAAACTTTAGACCCCTAAATTAAGTCATTCTAAGTCATTATTTCAAAACTCTAAACGAAACCCAGATCCCTCTTAAATATTCTCTCTGTAGAAAGGTTGAAGAAGAAGAAGAGAAATCAAGCTAGGTCTAACCAAGTCTCCAATCTTCCAAGATTTGTGGGCTTTGTAATCAAGGTATGATGTCTTAATTATCCATGTATTTATTTCATCCATGGAGCCCCATGATTTCCCCAATTTATATGAAGAATCCCCCAAGTCAATTTAGGGTTTCTTCTAATGTAATGGGTTATGATCCAATTGAGTGGATTAGAGTTGTTTATGATTCTTTATGATGGAATTTCATGTTTTAGTATGATTATACATGTATCCATTTTTACCTTTAATTCTAAGATGAATTTGATATAGATGGGTTTATGCCATGAAAGGGGAAATTGAAGATTTAGAGATGATCTTCTAGGATTGATGATATGTATGGTAGATTGCTTGAGAGTAGAGCATATAGACATGAATTGAATTAGATTAAAGTATACATGATTGAATCATGATTTGTAATACTTGAGATGGAGCCTATATGATGATATATGATTAGAATTACTTGAGAATGAAACATGTGATTTGAATATCTTGAGATTTAGGCATATGTGATGATTGTAAGAAGTATTGCTTTGAGAGTAAGACTTGTAGTTTTTAATGTTGTTTACTAAGGCTTTGAGAGTAAAGCTAATACGATGAACTATGAATTGTAAAGCTCTGAGGGTGAAGCTTATATGATAATGGTAGACTATTAGATAAAATTGTTGTGAAAGGACTTTTCCCACATAATCTACCTTATGATCTATGTTATGAATGTATGAATTTAAAATGTGAAAGGTTTTCTCACATAGAATGAATCTAGGTTGAAAGGGTTGCTCAACTAAAATGAATCTAGACTAAAATTATAAATGAATGATTAGGCTTGAGGAGACTACCCCTTGTCCTCCATCTGTAAAGGATATGAGGTGATTTCCCATACTCCTTAGGATTTAACAAGAGGTGATTTCCCAAATTCTTAATATGATGAATGGCCATAGAGGAGAGTACCCATGACACTTATGAAATGATGTGGAAGTGAATCCCCATGTCTCTAAATCTTGACTTGGTAAGACAAGACCATGCATGGTAGCTCGAGAAGAAGATCTTGCGGATAGCCTTGGATTGATAAATTGTACCCTTCCAAAGGTTAGCTTGAACTAGCATGAGAGTATGCTTGCATGATAGCATCACTTGTTAAGGCCAACCCATTTCTTTGGTAACTTGGATTGAGCAATAGTACACGTCCTTGAGTAGCTTGGACTTAGGTGAGAGCGTGCCTTCCATGATAGTTTGGTCTAGCATAAAGAAGTTCTTTTCCATGTATAGTATATATAGCTAAAGATGGACAAGTCCCTAATCAAGTTAGTATTTTCATGATGAATCAAGGTTACTTCAAGGAAGCATCTTAAGTATGTTTTAATATGAGAATTTGCTTATATGATGTATGCTTAGCTTGGATTGTTTCTAGAGTTGCCTTCCTTGATATGTCTGACTAGAGGTGAATGTTCCCTTTTCAATGAGAAAAAAAAGCTAAGGATGACAACAAAAGATGATGAACATAAATGATGGCCCAAGGTGGTTTACATAGCATAGGTGAGATTATGGGGCTTATCCATGCCTTGATTAAGTATGCTTCGAGGTTACTTGAGAAGTGTTCCTCTTATGATATGATGATTTATGTGCATTGAATATGCTTATGACTTTTGTTGTTATCTCTTATTATTTTGGTATATGTCTTATGTTGCCTAATGCCTTTATTATGCTTATGTTGACGATTTATGCTAGCCATCATATTTAGTACATTTTGTACTAATGCATACTCTTGCCTACATTCTTATCAAATGTAGGGTCCAACGATATTGATTTCAATCCCCATGGCTAGGTTCATAGTAGAGCAAGGAGTGAAGATTTGGTGAGTCCTCATATCATCGAGGATTTGATCACCTTTCCTTTATGTCTTTTATTTTATGTTTAGAATAAATGTATGGGCTGCATCCCAAGGACTATTCATGTTTTAGATCATTTAAGACAAGTGTTAAAGACTTCCGCTTCGTTTTATAAATGACTTTGATTGTATGGAAAATGTTTTAAATTGTCATACCATTTTTTATTACTTTATGTTATCATATGCTAAGTGGGTTGTATGAGGCCTTTCAGGGTCTTGTACGACATGCTACATACCCCTGGGTTGTGAGATATGGCCAATCCCGTAATGAGGTTGCACTTCTCATCTCCCTAGGTTACAATTTCCTAGGCCTCCATGACCTCTCTAATTACTTCGTTTCCTACACTGTGGACGTCTTCTACCATTATTACCTCTACTTGCTAGAACTAGTACTCTTGTCTGTTGCTGAACCTGATCAACTACATGTCTCTAAGGACTTCCTTCCTAAAGTATCCTAGCTCACCATAATGGAAACAATCATGGTCAAGTGAGGGTTTGCTTGCTAATGAATGAAAATACCCTTGACCACCGGTAGTAGTGGACATAGACGAATGAATTGGATGAGCTAAAGGTACCTATTGGCTGGAACATTTAGAATACGAACCAATGTAGTTTCCCACATTCTTTGACTTTTAGCCAATTTCTTGGCATATCTATCCTTTCGAACTCCCTCTACCTTATTCACAAAATCAGGCACCTCATTGAAACTTCTATCTATAGAGGTTATCTGCACCGAAAAAAGTTTTAACTCATAATTCAACCCTTTGACGAACAAGAGAATACTCTCTTTCCCTTAGTTCGGTAACTGCGTAGCATAATTTGAAAAGGTATGAACCTTAGCCTCATAAGCAACAATTTTAATATGGCCCTTCTAAAGATCCATGAACTCATTCTTTGTCCTATCTCACAAGGTATGAGGCTCGTATTTCTATAAAAAAAAATGCATGAAGCTTTGTCCAATTCAGTGGAGATAACACTGATGATCAACAACCCACAAAAGCTCTCCACCACTGCTTTGCCTCACTCTAAAGTGGAATGGTCACAAACTCAACCACTTGTTGATGCACAATACCCAACTTATATACCCTCTCATAACAGTTAAAGATAACTCAAAAGCATCCTCACTCTCAGAACTATAGAACACTGGAGGATTCAGCTTCAAGAAGGTGGTCAACATCTCATGTTTAGTACCAGTCATCACAAGGCCAAATAATGGACCGAACAAGGCATCAATACCTAAGTGTCCATCTACCTTAGGAACAATAGCACCAATAGGATGAGTGACTGGAACCTATGTAGCCGGAACCACAAGAATAGCTCCAGTACCTTTCAACCCACTCAGCAAGGCTAATAATTGTCGAGCCACTCCAGCATATGCCCTCACCTCTATCTAAAACTCATCCTTATCCACAATAATTATCTCTACCTCTAATTTCACATGATACTGGTGGAGTGGGGTGGGCTCACCAAACGTTGTCCATGCCCTGCTTAAGCTTTACCTCTAAAGGGTATTGCCTTTCCTCTGCCCCTGCCCCTACTTCTACCTCTACCTTTGCCTTTATCACGTGCTCTCGTGGTGGGCTCAGGTACTGACTCTACCATAGGAGCTAGTACCATTGTTTCATTTTGATTAGTATCAATCATCAACTAAAAATAGAGTGGAAAGGTTAGATACAAATTTGAATCACCAGATACCAATTGGAATCATGTTATGGTAGAAAGGAAGAGAGAATAGAGAATTTTCGTAAAGTTCCAAAGGCTCTTCCAGAAAAATAGAAGCATCTCTATATCATTACATGAGACTCTACTAGACTCAGTTTTTTATAACAAGATAGTTGAACATAGGGCTCTGATGCCTAGTTTGTCACAACCTACACCATCGTGAGTGGCACCACACCAAACTACCTGGTGATAGAACCAACAACTAACTCAAACTAACCCCAACATTCAATTTAATTAAAATAAGTTCATCATATAAAAGTAAGAAAATCATTTTTAACCAACTAAGGATTGAGACCCCATAAATTCAATTAATAGTCCAAATATTTGCAAAAATAAACCCTTAAAAATTGAAAGTCGTGGTACCAAATATCTAACATATAAAATAAAGGGGATTGAACCCCTAAGCTTAAAACAATAAACAATAGTCTAAGAATGTCGTAGTCCAAAAATATGGACATGAATAGAGGAGGAATTCATGACTGCCTGGAAGAATAGCCCACCCTTAAATTTGAAGTCATACATCGCTTAACTGAAGTCTCGAATCAACCGTTCGAAGATGTCATGTACTCAACAAGGAAATAACATTATCAGTAGACAAGCAACAGTGTACTGGTAGGATCACATGACTAATCCAATATATTATTGTAAGCAATTTACCATAGTACATTAACATAGAACAACACATAGACAATTATCAATCCATATAAAATCCCAGTCACATATCATGAAATAACAAATACCTGGATGAATGTCCTATATGATCCCAAATGTAATATGTTATCCTCTCATGGAACCATAAACACACACCTGGTGCACTCATGGAACCATAAACGTATGGATATCCCCGCACCAAGGATGGTACTCGAGCCAATTGTTAGTATATTCCATGCATGATATTGTAGCACCAAATAGGGATATCCTATACCAAGCGTGGTACCCGAACCAACCAATAATTATGCACAATCAAAAATACAATGAACACCATTATTTGAAAGCCCCAAGTCACATTATAGGTCCATTGCATGAGATTATCAACATGATATCATTTTATATGATATCCTATCTTTTTCCCTAACATGCATTGTACAAATGATACTATAAGGCAATAAAAATTCATACATACATTAGTTAGAAAATGTACAACAATCACCTACCTCGAATCAAGCCTCTTGTAAACTCTAAACACCTCGAGCTTTCCCTCTTAAAAGTGCCTCGACTTGTTCTTCATCTTTAAAACATAAATAAATGCAACAATCAATCAACAATTGCCTATTAATACCCGAATTATAACCAAATTCTAACCCCATGCGAATTCATGATCATGCAACCCAACGTATGGCTCTTCCATCTATGAAATCATGCCAACACACTTCCCCAAGAGTAATACCTTACGTTCTAAGCTTAGGAATCAATATACAAGTCAAGCTAGTAATAATCTTTCCTTTACCAATGAATTCCATCGGAAATTGAGTGCAAATAGACCTAATTCTCCCCTTCTAAGTCCAAGAATGAAAGTGCAAAAATAAGAGGGTTTGGTCATATTTCTACATAAAATCTCATCTTTCTCTGCTATAGCATCCCAACCCTTTATAGTGACCCTGCTATAGCAGTATCCACATGCCCGCTATAGCACATGCCTCCATCTAAAGCGTACTATGCAAACTTTAGAGACTCCAAAATCCCTGAATTTCCATTTTTCACAACATACCTCCTTCCCTTGATGTCTAGAACTCGCCCTTTCATACTGAATTCGTTTCTAGATGTTCTACTCATCCAAATTCGAATCTGTGAAACCCCAAAGGTTCCATAATAGCTTGGCTACAAGAAAATAACAACCAAGTCTAGATATTACATCCCACTCATTCCTAGATGGCCCTTGTAACACCTCAGAAAATGGAAAGTCAAAGAAAAGGGAAATTATTATTTTTGGTATTAAGGTAATATTTACGAGTCCAACCTACGGACATCGGAATGTCCTACGGGCTATAGAAAAGGAGTCATAGGCTTAGAGATAAGTTTTGGAATTTCAAGTTTCTAAATTTTGACCTATGAATGAACAGGACAAACAATGGGAACTTGGACGAGTAGTAAATGGATCTCATGTAAAGGATTCAGCGATTTAGTTTAAGACCTCAGTCCTACGAAAGGGTTTGACGGGTTGTAGTTTGTTTAATGGGTCATAGGGTTTTCTTATAGAACTGATCATGACTTGGTGAAATTTTGGAGTTGAATTTGTGTTCTACGGAAGAGGTCTACGAACCGTAGAAAGTTCTAATGGGAAATGATAGAATATTTGGGTTTCTGAAGTTGGTTCTATGGTTGACCAGTATGGTCCGTAGGTCCAACCTGATGGATTGTTCGAAAGTTATTTTTCAAGGGTATATAGGTTTTTTTGTATGCAATTAATGTCCATACTATGTCGTTTTAACCATTATTTTAAGACCTATAACTACCATTCAACCCTTAAAATTTTTTGTTGCCCTCTCATTCACTCACATCCCCAATTCCCATCCCCATTCACCCTCTCCAAATTCTCTCAATTCCTCCATTAATTTTAGGCTTTAATCCTCAAGGTATGTAGGGTTTTATCAAGGTGTTCTATTAACCCATTGATCCCCCAAGATTCCTCAATTTTACAAAGTTCAATTTCATCAAAATTGATTAGGTTTTCATTCCATTTTTCATGAGTTCTAATTGTGTTGATTCAATTATCTAATTTTGATCTTCTTATGATTGCTTTGCCTCAATTACATTATTTCCAATTGATTTCACATGGACCCCATGCATTGATCATGATTTTTGACTATGAACCCTAAAAGATATGAATATATGTAGAAGCTTGAATGTATGAACGAGGTTTTCATGAAGGCTATGCATGATGTATGAAAAGAAAGGTTTTATGATCTAGGTTGCTTTAATAAGAGCATCAATCAAGTTATAAATTATTTAATCACATATTAAGGAATCATGGTTTGGTCAAAGGTTTTCTCACATATGTTGGATTTAAGATTTACCGAGCTAATCTATGATATTTTAAGCCTTGATTAGTAACTGAATTGTTCTTTTATTTGTATGATGTTACGCTTATGAATATGACTATTATGTTGGGATTTAAATAAGCACCGAGAGAACCTTGAGGTGTAGGCTCAAATAGAGTAGTCTCTAGTAACAACCTCTAGTTCCAAACTATATGCCCCCGTAGGATTACCTTGAATGGCCTAGCTAGTGGATCCACATATAACATATGATATGATACAGAGTTCTACCTTGACAAGTAGACTTCTTGATGTGGGATTTACATCGGATTCCATGTTGTAGCTCGCATGGTCTATTGCGAACTAAAGCTAATATCCCACAAAATGGACTAAGTTGTCTTTAAAGATTTATGAAGATTTCCTTATTATTTTAAGATGAATTGACCATGTTAATGATTTACAGTTCTTCTTTAAATGATTTTACTGTGTTTATCTTGGACATGCATTTCATCTCTTCGATTATGACCCCTTACGATCATGTTTCATTTTTATTGCATATCCCTCATACTTAGTACATTCCATGTACTAATGCATTCTTGTGCCGACATTATTTCACTAATGAAGGGTCCAACAATATTCCTCCTCCCGGCCGGGGCTTGTTTTTTGACCATTTTGAGTTCAAGAGTTTGTGAGTTCTCATGTTCCAAGGACCATGGTACATTTACTTTCTTTCTTATGTTTTGAGTTTCAAACTTTGTTTGTGATTTACAGGTTACATCCCGATCACTTCTTTTGATGTAGTAGAATATCTTATAAAGACTATGATTAGACTTCCACTTTTTGTCAAACTCTTTTATTGATATGGATTTTCTATCTTTACTTCTCGTATTTTCAATCATGTTATGTTGTATGTATGTCAAGTGGCTTGTGTAGGGACTCTCTAGGTCTTATATGTCATGTCACGTCTAAGGTGTACTTTGGGTCGTGACAGCCCCAGATCACACACAACACAGATTCTCTCTAAGGCTAGCCTAGCCTAAATTTTTTGAGTCACCACCCAAAAAGTTTTCCAAACCAAATTCTTTCATCACATGCTTAATCATAACGACAAACATGGATTGTTACATCATATCAAAGTCGTGCAATATTTATGTCAAACCCCGAGGCTACCCCCTAGACGTAACACGGGACCTAGGATCACGAGTTACCCCAAGCTAACCCTGAGTCTAGCATATAACAAGCAGACTAAAAAAATAACTAAGTACATCATATACTCTGCTAAAGCTAAAAAGAGTGGATGTCCGATATGGGAAACCCACCTAGTCTAAATGTATAAAATATAATAAGAGCTTAGTGATGACTCAAACAACAGTTAAAAACTCGAGCTGAATCAACTACTATGTCTTAAAAGCCTCTAACTAAATTGAGTTGTTAGACATTCCCCCAACTGACTCTAACAAGACTGGAAACTGAAATAAAGTATGAAAAGTAAAGCATGTCTATTTCCCTCGAAGTATGAGGAATCACCACTAAAATTTTTGAACTCAGACTAAGAATCAAAATATACATGATCTGGATGCTGAGCGCCTAAACGAACATCATAAAATGATGTAGCGCAAAAGTATGCATCATTACTTTGCATGTACTGAGCATGCTGGATATAGATATGCTAAGCTAAATAATATATATATAAGCTTAAAAATATTTAAGTTGAACAATTGTATAAGCTGAAGAAGGATCTAGACTATACTAAAGTATGAATGAAAACTAAACTGGACGCGTGATAACATGGTCAATGCAAAAATAGTATGACAGTGGGAGCTAATATTAACCGACATAAACCACGTGAGATAATATGGAGTCCGATGTATACGCCCCATCGAGAGAACCCAATATACCTTGCCAAGTGTATAAAGGCATGATTGTCGTGTGATCACAAAAAATAGAAGCCAACAACGGGGACTATTGAACCTACATTGGCGCGTAGTTCTGGGATTTTGAGGGTATGCTAAACCCTAGTCCAACTCAGTGCTAAGTCTACTCCCAACTGAATGTAAAGATAAAATGAAACTGAAATACAAAGTAGCTCAAATAATGACAGGCTATCTGGGAATGAAACGTAAATATACTATGGGCCCATTTTACCATGTGATATGGTATCATGATATGGAATCATGATATGATATCATAATATGGAACTATGAGATGAAACTGAAGTTTTCTTTGGACATGCGATATGGAATTTTTGTGTTGTATATTTTCTCATGAACATAAGAATCACATAAGTTCAAAAACTATTAAAATAGCCCCAATTGTTTATTCAATTTTACCAAATAAACAAAAATAATAAAATTGCATAATAAATTATTACAAAGTTATTTGTCCTCCATTTAAGTAAGTGTTTAATCTAGCTTTAACTCATCAAACTTTAATTCAATAAAAAAAATTGAACATAAATTGTAGTGTACTAGTCTTTAATATAATCCTCCCACATATTAATGCAAATTTCCTCACGTTGAACTTGCATTTTCTTGATCATGTGACTGAGAAGACAAACAAACATTGTTACTTTGAGTTATATTAAATACAAAATGGTAGAAGTAATAAATAAGGTGTTGGAGTAAATGAAGAGAACAAATTTATTACTCAACAATCGGTTGGTGTGAGTTAAAGTGATGTTGGTGAGAATAATAAATTTTATGTCGGTGAGAATAATAAATTTTAAAAAGTAATGATGTAATTATAAATTTTATTTACATATGAAATAAATGGTTAGTGTATATAAATGTGGGGTAGTTTTACCAAAATATAAACTTGTGGATCAAATTTTATATTAAAAATATCTTAAATCATGATATGGAATTCCCGTATCATGGTTTTTGGAGAATATTGAATCAGACCTCATGATATGGAATCAGTTTAAAATTGCATGTCCAAACGTTGATTCCATCTCATGATTCCATAACGTGATATGGTATCGCATGGCCAAACACCTACTAAAAGATATGGCATTCGAATTCTAAAGCATGATTTTCTAACTAATCTGTCTAGAAAGTATGATTTATGAGTAGTGGTTATCAATATAAGATAGGGTTGTAAATTTTATACATTCATGTTACACTAAATCACCAAGAATCGGGTAATTTAGATCATGGGAACTATAACAGCTAAAATCACAATAAATCTTCAAAATCTTTTAACACTAGGTCTGAACAATTTATTAGAAATCGAAGAACTGACTGAATTCTAGGAACCTGATGGGTGAAAGGAACCCATTAGTGAAATACCACATACCTGGTGAAGAAAACTACAGAGAAATCCTTAGAATTTTGGGGCTGAACTTAAAGAAGAGCTCGGGTTGTTCTTAGGAGAACTATCATCTATTTTCTCTTCTTTTCATTTAAGTTAGGTGATTTTAGGAGAATGAGGGTTCTATGAAGTTTCTAACTAGATTATTAGGCTAAGACTGAGTAAAATGACATAGTTTAAGTGCCTAACGCATAGGGGAAAAGACCAAAAACCTCTTTATGATTTAAATGCCAACCCCATCGACAAATTGGACCCACGTTCGTAGGTCCAACTACACAACGTCCTGGTTGGCCGTCAATAGGTTTAGGAACTTGTTTTCTGGGCCTTCAAATGATGGGACCCATGTACGGTCTGTTGGGCAAGCTACAGTTCGTACATGGCCACCGTGAGTCCCACATTTGGCCATCAAAATTACACTAAGTCTGGGACTTACCTACGAAACCTTCCTATGGCTCATACATTTAACGACGGACCTTCCTAGTGAATCGTACCAAGTTATTAGGACCTTGATAATTGGGAAAAATCTGGTTTGCCATCCACGGCCTGCACCTACGGTCCATTGGTCAAGCCACGGACGTCGGTGGGTCCAGTTTTGTTAGCATCAGATTCTCTCAAAATCTCAAATTTCCATTTCTTCAAATCCAAGGTGTTACAATATCTCCTCTTGGGAAGATTTTTCCTTAAATGAAGACTAAACATGTTAAGTGTCGAGGGAATGAGCCAGATTCCCTACCACTGAGTACTAGAAACGGATACGTAACTGGACTAAGTTCTGTGAACATGCAAATATGTGGAATTGCAAGGGTAACTAAGAGAAAATATAATGAGACTAAATTACTCAAGTGTAAACTGAGAGACGAGAGAGGAATTATTACCTCAAGATGAAACTGAATCGAAAGGAAAGAGGTGATGATACTTGGCCATCATGGTTGCTTCTACTTTCCAAGTATCTCTCTACGGATTGACTCCTCCACAAAACCGTTATTGACTTGAATAATTTATTTCTCAACCTACGAACATGACAATAAAGAATTTCAACTGGAACCTCCTCATAGGTGAGGCTATCCTTCACAGCTGGTTTGAATATTAGTTATGATGGGATTAGTTATGCTAGGATAAGTTATACTGGGACAAGTTATATTGGGATAAGTTATGATGGGATTAGTTTTTATTGCTTGTTTGGTTTGTCATATTCAAACTAATATTCATTGTATAAATTTTTAGAATAAGTTGTTTGTTTACAAAAATACCCTCACCTTTTTTCTTTTCTTTTTTTACATTTTATTTGTAAGCTTTAGCTATTCATTCTTAAAAATAAAATTTCCATCTTATTTAGCTTAAATATTTTTGTATCTGCATTTCCATGATTGTGCCTTATGTTTTAAAATTTAAACGTTTATCTTATTTAACTTAAAAATAAAACTTTCATCTTATTTAGCTTTAAAATAAAATGTTCATCTTACTTAGCTTAAAAATAAGATTTTCATCTTATTTAGCTTAAAAATAAAACTTTCATCTTATTTAATTTTAAAATAAAACTTTCATCTGATTTAGCTTAAAAATAAAACTTTCATTTCAAGTTTATTAAAGTAAAAGAAAATTTATTATTGAAGTTATCTACAATTTAATTATAGATAAAATATAATTTTTAAGTGAGTAATAAACTATTTAATGAAAAATATGTAATTTAGTAGTATAGTAAACATTTTAGGAGAAATAAAAATAAAAATAAACATACTAATTACGCATACAAATTCAACTTATAATATATTCATCAATAAAAATTGTATTTATAAAATATAAATTTTTAATAGAAAAATATATTTATCATAAAAACAACAAATAATTAGGGTTGTGAATGTTATTATAAATGTTGTTAAAAATTATGTAAATATGCATGAATGTAAAAGTGGTGTATAAAAGAGAGTTTAAGGGGGGTATTTTTGTGAATTTACACACTTTATCCTAGGATAACTTTTCCTGGGATTACTATACCACCCCAGTGAGGGATAACTTATCCTAGGACTAATTGTTAATCCTAGGATAAGTTATCCCTACCTTTGCAACCAAACAATGAATTAAAGGCCACTAAAAAGTTATCCTGGGATTAATTCATCTTATCTATCACACCAAACGACCCCTAAGGGTACTATTGATGTCAGATCACCCACACACTTTTTCAATAAGGAAATGTGAAAGACCGGATGAACCACTACTAGTTCTGATGGCAACACTAACTCATAAGACATATTACCAACCCTTTTTAGGATTCTGTAAGGACCTACACACAAGGGATTTCTACTTCTTGCCAAATCTCATCACCTCTTTCGTAGGTGACACCTTCAACAAAAAAAACCCAATCATCAATCTCAAACTCTAACTCCCTTCTCTTCATATCCTCATAGGACTTCTGATGACTCTTAGCAGTATTTAGTCCATCTCTGATAAGTTGAACTTTCTCTATAGCCTCATGAACTGAATTTGTCCCAATCAAGGCTGCTTCACCAACTTCAAACTAACCAATCAGAGGCTTACATCTACATCCATATAGTGCCTCATACGGGGTCATCTGAATGCTACAATGGAAGCTATTATTATAGAAGACTTCTATGAGAGGTGGTTGATCATCCCGATTACCCTTAAAATCGATAAAGCAAGCTCTCAACATGTATTCGAAGGTTTGAATGGTACGCTATGCCTGACCATCTATTTGTGGATGAAATATTAGACTGAGATTTACTTGAGTACCAAGACCTTTCTTAAACGACTTCCAGAAAAAAGAGGTAAACCGAGGACCTCAGTCTAAGATGATAGACAAGGGAACCTCATGCAACTTGACTATCTTATTAATATAGAGTTTAGTGTAGTTTTCCATTGAATCTTTAGCTTTGACTGCCAAGAAGTGAGTTGACTTACTGACCGTGTCCACTATCACCCAAATGGAGTCATGTTGTCTTCGAGTACGAGGTAAATCCGTACTGAAGTCAATATTAATCACTTCCCACTTCCATGTAGGAATGTTAATCTCTTTATTCATACATCCTGGTTTCTGATGTTCTACCTTAACTTGTTGACAGTTAGGACACTTAGCCACCAAATCTATGATGTCTCTCTTCATTTTGTTCCACCAAAAGACTTCTGTTAAATCACGGTACATCTTAGTGGAACTCGGATGAATAGAATACCTAGAATTATAGGCTTCTGTAAGGATTTTTTTTTTAACTTACCCACATTCGGAACACATAAGCGACCCTGGCAACGAAGCACACTTTCTCCCCCTTGGGATAAAACCTCAACTCTTTGTTGATGAACTACACCTTTCAACTGAAGTAGTATAGGATCACTATCTTATTTTTCCTTAACCTCTGCAACCAATGAAGATTCTGACCCATTCTGAACTATCACACCACCATCTGACATGTTCATAAGGCAAACTCCTAAGCAAGCAAACCGATAAACATATTTGGCTAATTCTTTTCTTTCTTAACATGTGCTACGCTCCCCATGGATAGTCTACTAAAGGTGTCAGCTACTACATTGGCGTTACCGGATGATAGAGTATATTCATGTCATAGTCATTGAGGAATTCAAGTCATCTCTTATGACTAAGATTCAACTCTTTCTGGGTGAACACATACTGGAGGCGCTTATGATTTGTGAACACATACAAGTAGTGTCTCCAAATCTTTAGGAAAACAGTACGGCTGCAAGCTCGAGGTCATGAGTTTGGTAGTTCTTCTCATGGACCTTAAGTTGTCTAGAAGCATAATCTATAACTTTACCTAGCTGCATCAACACAAAACCTAGGTCGACCATGGATGCATCATAATAAACCACGTAATCGTCTAAACCATCCGGTAGAGTCAAGATAGGAGATGTAGTCAACCCTTGTCTTCAGTTCTAAGAAGCTTTTCTCACATTTATCTAACCACTGAAGTTGACCTTTTTCTGAGTCAACTTTGTCGTTGGTGAAGATATGGATGAAAATCCTTCAACAAACCTCCTGTAGTAACTAGCTTAACACAAGAAAATTATGATATCAGTTGGAGAGGTGGGTCAGTGCCAGTGTTGTCCTGCCTCAATTTTCTGAGAATCCACTCAGATTCCTTCGCTGGATACCACATGACCAAGAAAAGTGATATACTATAACCAAAATTCACATTTGCTAAACTTAGCGAATAACTGGCGATCTTTTAGGGTTTGCAGAACAACTCTCAGATGAGTCGCATGCTCTTTCTCACTCTGAGATTAAATAAGGATATAATTAATAAAGACGATGACAAACAAGTTCAAATACTGTTTGAACACTCTGTTCAATATGTCCATGAAACCTATAGGAGCATTTGTTTTTTCAAAAGACAAAACTACGAATTCATAGTGGCCATACCGAGTCCTGAAGGTTGTCTTCGGCATGTGACTATCTTTGACTCGAAAGTACTGATAGACAGATCTGAGGTCTATCTTAGAAAAGCAACTAGCACCCTGAAGTTGGTCGAACAAGTCATCAATCCTAGGATTGGATATTTAATTTTGATTGTGTCTTTGTTTAACTGACGGTAGTCAATGCACATTCTGAGAGAACCACCTTTCTTCTTCAGGAACTACACTGGAGCACCCCATAGAGAGATACTGCGTCTGATGAAGCCCTTATATAGAAGGTCTTTCAACTATTCTTTCAATTCCTTTAGCTCAGTTGGAGCCATTCTATAAGAAGGAATCAAAATAGGCTTGGTATCTGGAAGGAGATCTATTCCGAAGTTGATTTCCCTTTTCGGAGAAACTCTGAGAAGATCTTCTAGGAACACTTCTGGAAATTATTTTATAACTGGAACTGACTCAAGAGTCAATATTTTTGAGTTTGAACCCTTTACTTGAACAAGATAATAGATAGAACCTATAGAGATAATCTTCCTGGCCTTAAGGTAAGAGATAACTCTACCTACAAGCACTGAGCTACTACGCTTCCACTCTAAGATAGTCTCGTTTGGAAACTAAAATCGAACGATCCTAATTCTACAATCGACTGAGGAATAACAGGAATGTAGCCAATCAATGCCTAGAATGATATAGAAATCTACCATTTCCAACTCTATAAGGTCCGCTAACGTGACTTTCTGGAAAATTGTGATAAGGCAATTTCGGTATACCTGTCTAGCCATAAGTGGGTTACCAACTGGAGCAAACACTGAGAAGGGTTCTGACAGAGTGTTTGGACTGTCACCAAAGTTTACTACTATATATGGAGTTACAAAAGAAAGTGTAGCCCCTGGATCTAACAATGCATATACATCTAAATCAAAGACTCACAACATACTAGTGACCATATGAAGAGAATTTTCTTAGTCTTAGCGAGCCTGAAGAGCATAACACTTGTTCTAGCACTGACCATCACTTGTACTTGATGAGGCACACTAATGAGTGGGGCGTCTTGCTGGTACTACTGAAGTTGTAGACTGAGCCCTATTACCTCCTTGTCCTTGCCTGGCAGAAAGGCAATCCTTCAATCTATGACCAAACTGACCACATCCAAGGCACTCTTTCTTCCAGCAAAATACTCACTAGGATGGTTCTTACTACACTTTGGACAAGTTGGAAAAGTCTGGTTACCAAAACCACTTCCCTAAGACTTAGAGCTTGATGTTTTTGCTTTCTGGTCCTGTTGAAACCTAGGGGATGGAGCATTAGCTGATGAAGGTGTTGGGGATATAGACCTTTACTGAATTATGAGCAATTTCCGCCATCCGATCTTTGTTGAGTCTATTCATAATTTCGTGTTCAAGACTTTTTGTTGTCCTTATCCATTTCCCTAAGCTTTTCTCCATCCATCTGTTGAGCATGAGTCATTATTCTGGAGATATCCATATCTCCTAACAACATAACATTCCTACACTCAGTTGTTACCAGATCGGATAGTCCTAACAAGAACTTGATCATTCGTGCTCACGAATCAGCAACCATATGTGGAGCATGCCTAGATAGCTGGGTGAACTTCAGCCCATATTCTTAAGCTGACATTAAACCCTACTTCAAGTTAATGAATTCCTGGGCCTATCCACCCTGAACTCTCTCGGGAAGAACCTGTCTAGAAAAACTCCAGTCAAATAGTCCACGTCATAGGAGCTGCATTCTCACCCATGTTTTCATTCCACTACATGAACCAGATATGAGCCATATCCTTGAGTTGATAGGATCCTAGTTCAACATTCTAAGTACCAGTCACTTGCATTAATCCAAGAATTTTCTTGACCTAATCAAGGAAGTTATGTAGGTCCTCATCTACTTTCTACCCTCAAAATTCTGGCGGATTTATTCACACAAAGTCTCAAACCCTGGCTGCACCTGATCCACCCTTAAGGTTTGCACGAATTCGGGCCTACTGATTGTTCTAGTTGGCTACATTCTAAGCCAAAAGTTGGATCTTATTACGCAACTCTGTATTTGTAACCTCATGGTTCAGGACTGGAGGAAATTCATTAGGATTCCATGTGTTAACTATGCCACGAGGCATGATTTGGAACGCATAATGACAGATTAGAACAAAGAATTTAAATCACACTTCACGCACGATAAGAATAGCAAAAGAAGTGAAGTTTTCTTAGAACACCTTGTAGCCTCCCTCTCATAAGTGTGGCATGCTTCACACTCATGAAATAGACTCTACTTAGTGCGACTTTCAAATATCTTAGGACTTTTGAACTTGATGTTTTGATACCAAAGTTGTCACGCCTCGAGGCTACTCCCTAGATCTAACACGAGACCTAGGATCATGATTGTCCCCAAGCTAACCCTGAGTCTGCATATAACAAGCATACTAAAAAATAGCTAAGTAAATCATATACTATGCAGAAGCTAAAAATAGTGGTTGTTCGATATGGGGAAATCCAACTAGTTTGAATGTATAAAATATAATAAGAGTTTAGTGATAACTTAAAGAACACTTAGAATCTCGAGTTGAATCTACTACTATGTCTAAAAGCCTCTAACTAAATTGAACTGCGAAGACATGACCACAGCTATCTCGAACAAGACAGAGAACTGAAATAAAGTCAGAAAAGTAAAGCATGTATATTCTACTCAAAGTATGAGGACTCACCATTGAAGCTGCTGAACTCGGATAGAGAATTGAACTAAGCGTGATCTTAATCTACATCATAAAATGATGTAGCACAAAAGTATGCATGAGTACTTTGAACGTACTGAGCATGCAAGATATAGATATAGTAAGCTAAATATATATATTACAGTTGAACAAGGATCTATGCTATACTGGTGTATGATTGAAAACTAAAATGGATGCAATGACCAAGTACAAATCATGAAGATAACTTGTTGAACTGTATACTGAGGTAATATGTTGATAACATGGTCAATGCAAAAAGAGTATGATTGTGGGAGATACTATTAACCAACATAAACCACGTGAGCTAACTTGGAGTCCGATGTATACACCCCATCGAAAGAACCCAATCTACCTTTCCAGGGTTATAATGGCATGACTGTCGCGTGATCACTACAAATTGATGCCCAACAGAGGTGTCACGAACCGAGCCTACACCCTAGATGTGGAAGACACTCAAGAACCATTGTTGGTCCCCAAGCGAACCCTTATCCTGGCTGGCTATAAGCAGAAAACTAACTCAGGCATAGAAAAGCTTAAAACTGAATTAACTTCAATAAACTCAAATAGTCAACCATTTTAAAAGTCTATACAATACTCAAAATAAAAGTAAATACAAAAACTCCTCAAGTTTGTCTATTTATGAAGCCTCTACTGTTACAGAAGGATATCGGGAGAAGACCCAAAACATATCAAAACTACTTACTATAAGATAAAGGTGAAGTCCTTCGGATTATAAGAAGGCTCGCCAATGCTGACTGGAGTATCACATGACCCCAACGAAACACCTGTTGATGATCCTAAATACCTGCATTTGCATTAAGAAATGATGCAGGCAAAATGGCTCAGTACATGCGAGCATGTAAGCGGAATTCTAAAGCATAAACATAAGCTTGAACTGATGGAAAAGAACATACTAACCTTTTCTCAACTCATTCAACTCAACTCAACTCAATAATAAGATAGTCAATGTAGTGAAATATTGTAACACCTCGCTATTTGAAAGAACTAGGAAGAGCTAGAATTAGAAAGGGTCACTTTTGGAAAAAATGAAAAATCTGGAAAAATTGGTAGGTTATGTTAAGTTTGGATTTTAGGGTCAACTTCAAACGACCATAACTCCTAGCTCACGATGAGTTTGGGTGCTACAAGATACCGTAGTAAATATCATTCAATTATCTTTCCAACGCCACAAAGTTTTCTCAATTCTGAGTTCGTATAAGTGAGATATGCCCATTCAAAGTCGGGTTGTGTAGATATGAAAATTCAAAACTGGATTTTAGAAGGGCATTATGGTCTTTTCACCACCCAATTAATTAATTTCATTTTTGGTAATTAAGTTGGGGTCTAAACTGATTCGATTCAGTTTACGCTTTTGAAAAAAAGGTTAGGGTTTTGAGAGAAGAGAAACGAATAGGAGAAAAGAGAAGGGAAAGCAAGGAAATCACCAAGTTCTTGATTCTATTTGGGTGATTGTTCATAGAATGACAAAATCAACCCACTTTTTGCCGGTAAAGATGACCTATTTAGCAGGAGATTATGCTAAGTTCTATATTCAAGAAGTAGTCAGACTTCATGGGGTTCTAGTATCAAATATTCAAGACAGAGGAGCACAATTTACTGCGCACTTCTAGAAATCTTTTCAGAAAGGCTTGGGTTCAAAGGTGAACTTAAGTACTGCTTTCCATCCTCAGACAGATGGTCAAGCAGAGGGCACTATTCAGACTTTAGAAGACATGTTGAGGGCCTGTGTGATTGATTTCAAAGGTAATTGGGATGACCACCTACCTCTCATTAAGTTTGCTTACAATAATAGTTACCACTCTAGCATCTAGATGGCTCCTTATGAAGCTCTTTATGGGAGAAGACGTAGATCTCCAATTGGATGGTTTGAGGTTGGTGAAGTTGGGTTGATAGGACCAGACTTAGTTCATCAAGCTATGGAGAAAGTGAAAGTTATTCAAGAAAGGTTGAAAACAGCACAAAGTCATCAGAAATCCTACACTGATGTTAATAGAAGGGAGTTGGAGTTTTAGGTAGATGATTGGGTATACTTGAAAGTTTCACCCATGAAGGGTGTTATGAGATTTGGTAAGAAGGGGAAGCTTAGTCCCCGGTATATTGGTCCTTACAGAATATCCAAGAGGATTGGTAATGTAGCTTATGAGTTAGAGCTACCACAAGAGTTAGCAGCAGTCAATCCGGTATTTCATATTTCAATTTTGAAGAAATATATGGGCGATCCTTCATTAATCATACCAACTGAAGATATTAGTATCAAGAATAGCCTGTCTTATGTGGAGATTCCTTTTCAGATTCTAGACCGTCAGGTTCGCAAGTTGAGGACCAAGAAAGTAGCATCAGTCAAAGTTCTTTGGAGAAATCAGTTTGTTGAGGAAGCTACTTCGGAAGCGAAGGAGGATATGAAGAATAGATATCCACATCTCTTTGAGCCCGGAGAAATTCCATATCAAGGTACTAATTCTCTTCTTAGTACTCTTTAAATTATATTCTTGATGTGTTAGATTTGCTTGTTGGGTATTTGAGCTGAATGTTAGATGCTACACCTTTAGCCCACTAAGAGCAATCTCATTCGAGGAAGAATGTCCCCAAGGGGGCGATATTGTAACACCTCGCTATATGAAAGACCTAGAAATAGCTAGAATTAGAAAGAGTCACTTTTGGAAAGAATGAAAAATTTGGAAAATTGGTTAACTTATGTTAAGTTTGGGTTTTTGGGTCAACTTCAAACGACCATAACTCCTAGGTCAGGATCAGTTAGGTTTGCTACAAGATACCATAGGAAAGATCTTTGAATTATCTTTTCAACGCCGTTGATTTTTCTCAATTCTGAGTTTGTATGAGTGAGATATACACATTTGAAGTCGGGTTGTCTAGATATGGAAAGTCAAAACCGGATTTTAGAAGGGCATTATGGTCTTTTCGCCACCCAATTAATTAATTTCGTTTTTGGTAATTAATTTGGGGTCTAAACAGATTGGATTCAGTTTACGCTTTTGAAAAAAAGGTTAGGGTTTTGAGAGAAGAGAAAAGAAGAGGAGAAAAGAGAGGGGAAAGCAAGGAAATCGCCAAGTTCTTGAAGCTAAGGTCGTGGATTTCGTCAAGGGGTGATCCCTACAACGTTTGTGAGATCACAGAGCATTGGGTTAGTTCACCCACGCACCAATCATGATTCAATTCAGTGAAGGTGTATTGCTTTGAAAGAAAATATTATGAGTTCTTGATGATAATTCATTTAAAATCTTGTGGGTTCTTGTTGTTGAAGTTTCTTGAGTTTGATTCATGAAATTAGGTGTGATTTTGAGTTGAATATTGCATATATTGATAATATAGTCGATTCTAAGTCTTTGTTGAAAGAACCAAGTGAAATTAGAAGGTTTAGAATTGAAAAACGAAGAAGAAAGTTTGGGGTTTTCTGGGAAGAGGCCTGGGGGGCCTCCCCAGCCAGAGCGCTTGATGTTTGCGTAATCAAGACACAACTTCCGTTGCAAGTGTCTACGATCGTACAATAGTTTAGTAACCCAACCAAGGGTTGGGATCGTTCCCAAGAGAGTGGTTTTGAGAATTAATAGAAAAATAAAATTGAGTTATAACTAGGAGTAGCTAAAGACATTAACGATTAAAACATTGTAAATTAAAGTGGGGACACAAGAGTGTCAATTAACAATGGGGGGTTTTGTCACTAGTAAGTAAAAACAGCAAAATAAACAAGTGTTTCTAAGTAATGAGAGGGGATTCTTGGAATGTGACGGGAATACGGGTTAAGTTAGATTATTGGGTACATGCTTTCGATAGAAGATTTATAGAATAATTGTGACTAGGCTAGACTTTAAGGGGGATAAGCTCTCTCTCAAGCAACTTACCCCATTTCTAATGCGTTCCTCTCGGATTGAGGACACAATTTATATTAAAATATAGCCCTAAATGAGTCCAATTTGTGGACTCATCAACACCCCCAACTTAAAATTTTGCTTGTCCTCAAGAAAACTCAAGTCCAGCCGTTCAAAAAAAGTGTCTCGAATAGTGCTACACAAGACTCAATCATGAATGCACACAACAAGACTCAATTTACTTATGCAATGTTCAATTGTGTACTAAAAAATTCAAGTTGTGATACACCATTACCAAAGATTCTCAAGCTCGCAATACTTGCTTCAAATGCAGGTTCAAGCTCCACAAAAGCCTTCGAATGCCCTCACACAAATGATGATTCCATTTTCAAATGCAAAGGTATAATCAATTTAAAGTTTAGGAATCAGATACAATGCTCACACGCACAAAGAGGAACACAATGCATACTTTCACCCATAGGTTTGCCCGTATTTTCCAATCAACATTTGTTTCGACTTTCTCAAGATCACAAAGGTCTTAACAAGGCTTGTAACGGGGCTGAGTGTAGAGGTATGGTCATTTAGGCTCAGTGACTTTCATCCTCATGAAATGCGGTGCTCACAACACTTCCTTTCCCTTTTCTTCATCATTTTCATTAGTGCATCATAGGTCATCCTATTATTCGCTTCCCATGGATTGTTTGGGAACCCCATCTCTTTGGTACTTTATTCCACAACTTTCTCTCTTTTTTTCTTTTTTAAATTATTTTCCTCTCTTTTTCTCTTTCTCTTTTTTTTATATGGAAGGGTTCCATTTTTCACAACATCATGGGTTAAAGGAGACTTTCCTTGCACTTCTAGACTTTCCCTTTTCTTTTTCACCACTCCCCCAACTTAGGCTATTGGCCTAAGTTGGCTATTCAATTAACCACAATTTAGGAGAATTATAGGTAATGGATTAAGAATGGTCTAGTTTTCATTAAGTTTCTTCCAAAGAAGGGTAAGACTCAAAGGGTGTTCAAGAGAGAATCACACGCTCACAAGGTAGGTCACAGAAAAGGTATATGTCAAATTGGTTCACACTCTTCGAAGTTGCCTAAGATCTTGTCAAGAGAAAGTCTTACTTAGTCAACCGGACCAACAGGGCAAATTCTAGGTGTTGTCATGCATGGTTCTAGGTAAGCTTATCAAACAAGGCATCGACACTTAAGTCTAACAAGACTCCACACTTTTGCTAGTGTGCAATGGTCATCACAAGAGAATCAATTTGATAAATGGCTAATTACAATGAGATGCAAAGAGTTCACATATTGTCTATGCAACTTCATTTGGCCTCATCGTTGCCGCGCATTCATGTTGGTTCGATTATAAGCACTATTCAAGTCATCGGTATTGATCGGGACCAAGACTTAAATTTTGCAAAAGAATAGTCATATTCAACACACGAGAGGTGGCAAAAAATTTTGGACGGGTCAAAATCATTTTGCAATTTAAATAAAAGGAGCCACAAGCTCAAACATCTACAGAAAAGCAGTATTAACCACAATTTTAAACAGAACAACCCAAATATATACATAAAAGCATGAGTCACAAATAGAACACAAAAGGTGAGCCTCACCCCACCACAATTAAAAAGCAATTGTCCTCAAATGCAATTAACATAATATCCAGAATTAAAATAAAGAAAGACAGAGAGGTAGGTAAAGAGGGGATCATGTCTACTCAGTTGCTCCATCTATCTGGGCATTAGAGCCCGGAGTGTTGTCATTCTGACTCTAGTTTTCATTATCTGCATTTGCCTCAGTTGTTGCAGCGATACTAACTTAGCTATATTATCTAAATTGTGAGCTGCTCCGAAGGCATTTATCACGTTAATGAACCCTCGAGCCCACACAGGGTCAATGGGACTCCTCCTACTGGAACTGGCTTTCTTGTTCTCGCTCCTTGCTTTGGGGTGATCTGTCAACCCAGCATCTCTTCTGGAGTTTTGTGCCCTTTTATGTTAGGGTGGCATATTTCTTCCTGCAACTTTTGGTCTGGCCATGTTTGTAAAGCCTTGAGATAAAGTTAGGAAAGCAGGCAGACTCAGAATTCCATTTGGCAAATCACCGAATACTTTCGGTGAACAAAGGGATGCCCGCCAAAAGTTACTGTGCAAATGGAGTTAGGGGTGCAGACAAAGGGCGACAAGAAGACTTTCGGTGAGTATAATGAGTTCTCTTGGAGACCTCATTATTCTCGCCAATAGTTACAGACGCCACAATAAATAAAGCATGATAATAAGGGTGAGATAGGGTAATTAGGTGAACCACGGAGTAGTTCGGCGAACTCGTCAAAGCTCGCCGAATGACCCAACGTGCCTACTTCTAACCCAACTTCTCAAAATCACCCCTACAACCCCTGAAAAGGAAATTTAAGCACAAAAAGCCCAAATTCGACTAGGACCCATAACACATGAATACCACACATCACCCATTAACCCCACTCTATGCATTGGAGAACAACGTTTCAACAATTCAAGCAGTAAATGCAAGGTTATCGAAGAAGAATCGATACATAAACAAATAAGCCCAATCAGGAAGGTCAAGCAGATTTTAACAAGATTATACGTTTGCAAATGATTACATTTTTGACAAGATAGTTATTGGGTTCGGGACACTAACCTTTTGTGTTATTGTCATGCTAGGAAGCAATGAACTCCGATGCCACACACAAATCAATCAACCAAAATACAATATAGATGCAACGATATTGAAAATAAGACTAGGTGTAAGCTTGCAACGTTTGAAAATGAGGGAAAGCATAGGAGATTCAAACTCTTAAATCTTTTGCTTGAAAAACCGTCCAGTTCTTACCCATTCGGCGACATTAGTCGAATTCGCTCCACTATTCAATGATCTGCCGAATGTTTATCTACCTCACTGGATTTTACAGGACTCTCAGTCCAAGTGAGGATCCAAACAGCGGTCTTTGTCGGGGTCGCCGATCTAGTCGGCGCTTCGCCAATTGGACTTGTGTAATTCATTCTGTACTTTTCACAAACTTTTCATGACCAATTCTACAATATCAAAACACCTTTATTTTAAAAATAACAAATTACAAACATTTAAAGGTTTAGGGTTGCCTCCCAAAGAGCGCCTTAGTTAACGTCGTGGAACGACGCAAGTTAACGCTCATGCTACAATGGTGAGGTTTGCCTCAACTTCATCAGGCAATCCTTCTATAAAATCCAGATAGAGTTCAGTCAGAACTTGATCCATTTGAGAACCTAGTAGTTGAATGAGCATAGCATGGGAGGTCATCATCTCGTTCAACAACGATACATTCTCCCTGAGCTCATCTAGTACCCTATGTTGCTCACTATATTTCTAGAGTAGAAGTGTGAGCATTTCTTTGTTCTATCCATCCTCCTTGTTCTTAATTCTCCTTCATTCATGAGGAGGAACATAGCGCTCTTTCTTGTTGCGCTAGACTTCAAGATCCTCAATTTTATTTGTCAGCTCATCTAACTGAGTTAGCAGGATCACTAAGTTGAAATCTCTCCTTCTTATTTCCTGATCTGGCTCAGTTAAGTTGTCTAGCAATTTGGCTGCTTCCACATAGGTTTGTCATACAAGACTACCCGTGGTAATTTGATGAGCCATCATTATGTTTCCTAGACTAAGACTTCGGTAGAAAGATTATAAAATGACTCTTTCAGAAATTCCGTGAGTAAGGCATTAATCTAGAAGTGCTTTGAACCTAAGCAATGCCTCATGAAGCTGTTCGCCTTCCGATTGCCTAAAAGTTAGGATCATATCTCGGAACATCATCCCTTCTAATGACAGCAACTCGATGAGCTTGCAAGTGTTGTTCGATATGTTCAACTCCCGTGCTTCAAAACTCTAACAATCAAAACAAACTAAAAATTAAGTTAGTAAAACTACAACTAAGAGAACAAGAATATGAATTATGAATTATGGCTACTCAAGAAGCTTTTATATGAGTTTTTAATGTCTTAAAGATGATGAATATGGATGATGGCCTAAAGAGGTTTACTTAGCATGGGTGGAATTTATGAGGTCTTATCTATGCATTGCACAAGTATGCTTTCAGGTTAATCATGAAGTGTTTCTCTTATGTTATAATGATCTATGTATTGACTATGCTTACGACTTATGCTTTTCCACTATCTTCATGATGATGTTTAAACTTTGTAAATTGCATGCTTTCAAATGAAATATCCCTTTTAGCATGTTTTAAATATTTTTATGCATGGCTATCATACTTAGTGCATTTTTGAACTAACGCTTACTTTTCCTACATTTTCCCATATGTAGGGTTCAGTTCTCGAGGTGATCATTCTAGTGGCTAGTGCTTGGACTTGACTATCTTCCATGCTTGTTGGAGAGTCCTCATGGTTCGAGGATGACTTTTTCTCATGATGTAGTTTCATTTATTGTATTTCCCTTTCTGGACATGTTGTATGGGCTAGGCCCTATTTCATTCAAACATTGTTATAGCTGGCTATATTGAGACTTAGAGTCTAGACTTCCAGTTTTCTTCTATGAAGTTTTTACTTTCTTTTTTTTTTACTCTTAATGTTCTATTGCTTATGTTATGATATGCTACGTGGCTTGTATGGAGTCCTTCAGGGTCCTGTACGCCAACGTACATCTAGGGGGTACCCCAGGATCGTGACAATATTACTCCATTTGTAATTCTTTATTTAATTTTTTTATATAATAATACTGACATTATTTGTTAAAAATAGTGTAGTACCTGATTTGATATTGACGTGCAACGCACGTGCATGAAAACTAGTATACATATATATATATATATATATATATATAACAAGTCTTGTGAAAGGCTATAGTAATAACTAAAATAAAGAATTAAATTAAGTTATTAGTATTTTAAAGGCCACATCAGATGGAGTAAACATCCAAAAGCCTCCTTTTAATAAAAAAACAAAATAAAAAAAACCCCAAAGTCATCCAACACCTATTTAAGAATGAACCTCAAACCCTTTGTTAAAATCTTGTTTGTGGGATTAATCTTCCTTTCTTGGCGTCAGCCGGCAACTATGACCTTTAACTTTGGGTATGCACAAGTAGGCACTTAAACTTGTATAAAATTGAACAAGTAGACACATTCGTTCTACATGGCACCCTACATGACAATTTTGTGTCCTACGTGGCGTCCTACATGTATTATGCCATGTAGGACACGTGTGTCTACTTGTTTAATTTTATACAAGTTTAAGTGCTTACTTGTGCACACTCAAAGTTAGAGGGCATTGTTGTCCATTGAAGTCAAGTTAAGGCTAATATTTATGTATTATGCCTAAAAAATAAATCCCAAAGTCATCCATGACCTATTTCAGAATGAACCTCAAACCCTTTGTGAAAATCTAGTTTGTGGGATTAATCTTCCTTTCTTCAATCCTAGTTTAATATTTGTTCAATTTGGCCAGTCCACTATATTTTGCTCTTTATAAATCAAAGTCTACCGAAAAATATGGAGTGTTGTATATTTGGAGCAAAAAATATTGAGTACAACATATACGATGAAAAAATAATTTGGCGGTGAGATTTTGGTTTTAATTTTTTTTTCTTTTGAAGACAGTTTAGCTATTTGCCTTTTTTGAAAACTGAATATAACCTCAATGAAGCTACTCGGAATTAATAATGTAAAATGTGTAGAAATTTAAATGAAGTAATTTAGAAGTACATTATAGTTCTTATTCTATGTTTCTAGATCCATCTTTTTAAATGGCTTCAACTGAAAGAGAGAACAAAAACATGACTACCATGAGAAGCTCTTATTCTTGGATTTTAGAGACTTGAATACTAAGTTTGTGATAAATGAAGAGGAAATGGTAGAAGTAAGAAAGGGGTGTTTAAATAGTTATTTTATATATAGAGCCAGTCTCTAATTGCTAGAGTAATATATGGTTGTCATTTAACGTCGATCATATAATTTATTGTTTATGACATTAAGATGGTAATTGTATTCTTATCGGGTGAAATACACATAGCAGTCTCCACATCACCATAGTCCTTCTAGGTTTTTGGTTAGCATTTTTGTCAGAATACCACTTTATATGAACCTAATCAGTTATATAAAACTGCAAAACATTATCAAATGACCAACTAGAGATAATTTGTCTACAAATTTGACCAAATATATGAAAAAGAAACATAAATAGAAGCATACACTTTATAAAAATATCACTCCATCATGATCACTGTTTTATGGTTGCTGCTTATAATTAGGCTTCGTCCCTTTAGCTTATAAGAAAAATTCCCGTCATATGTTTTCTTGGCAAAACTTTTTCCTCATGTTAGTTGATGGTAGTTATAACAAAAGCAAAATTGTGTGGTTCCATTGTTAGTATATTTACTTTATTAATATTGTTAATTGATTTTGATTGTCTAATTATTTTAATTGATTTTTATTTACTATATGAATAGGATATAATCTTAATAAGAGTTGGACAAATATAAAGAATAGACATGATCCTTTATATGAGAATGGACTCAACAAATTTATTCACTTTTGCGTCATTAGATAGGCCAAATGCCTCTGAAATTTTGTGTCTGTGTCAAAAGTGGCCTAATATGAAATTTGTTCAAAATTATTTTATTGTTGAACATACTGTGATTGATGATTTTCTAACTAGTTACACTAGTTAGATTTTAATATGGTGAGAGATCATCTTCATCAATATGTGTGCATCAGTTAGATAAAGATGATAAAATGCAAGACATGTTACCTGAAGCATTTGAAATTCGTCCTACATCTAGCTTTGTTGATATGGACACAAGTGGTGATGAATTTACTATTTCAAATCAACATAATAGGGGGTTATATAAGTAGACTAGAGAAAATTTTAAATTATTGAAAAAAGTTGAACGTTAGTTATACCCTAGAAGCAAGTATTCTCTACTTTCATTTCTTGTTCATATTTTCCATTTAAAGTGTCTTATTGGGTGGAGTAACAATTCATTTTTGTAGTTAATTAAGGTGGAAACTCAGAAAAAGGACAAAGGAGAACTTTTGAATAATGAAAGATAAGAACTATAAAGCAATGAAGAAGAAGAAGAAAGAAGAGAGAACTTTATTTGAAAGTGCAGTAATTTTTTACTGCCTAAGAATAACACTTATAATAAAGAACTAACTTCGTGGTCCTAATTTCTTTACTGCCTAAGACTAACACATTTGATGAAGATAGATAAACTCCTAAATACTAGGTTAAAGAAGTTATTTGAGGAAAACTGAAGATAATTTACTGCAGTAAATAAACAAAAGGTTGCGGTCCTAAAACGTATCAACTAACACTCCTCCCTGGTTTAGGAACTGCTGATTCCTAATTTTTCTCTAAAAAACTCAAACTTAACGAGGGAAGAGGCTTGGTGAAAATGTCAGCTACCTGCTCGTTACTCTTGCACTAAAGAAGCTTCACATGTCCATGTTTCTGCACGTCTCGTAAGAAAAACAAATTAATATTGAAATGCTTCATTTTTGCATGAAAAACTAGATTATCAGCAATAGAAATTGCAGCTTGGTTATCAATAAAAACCTTAGCCCCTTCTTTTTGCTCCCTATTCAGATCACACATAGTTTTTCTAAACCATAGTGCTTGATTCACACCTATTGTTGCAGCAATAAATTCTGCCTCAGCTGTTGATTGTGCTACTATGTCTTGTTTCTTGGAATACCAAGAGAAAGCTCCTGACCCATGATTGAAACAGAAACCTGAAGTACTCTTCATATCAGGTGCACCACCCCAATCATTGTTGGAGAATCCGTTCGGTCTAAACTTCTGACATTTGTGAAACTTAACTCCATAGTTGATTGTTCACTTGATGTATCTAGCAATTCTTTTAGCTATTCTCAAGTGTAAATCACTTGCACAATGAATTAACCGAGACAAAAAACTCACTGCATGCAGAATATCATGCTTAGTTGATGTCAAATACATCAAGCAACATATATGACTTCTATAATATGCCTCATCCACCTTTTTAGTTCCATCATCTTTGGAAAACTTTTCCTTTTGGTTCATTGGAGTACTCATAACTTTGCAATCTTCGATATGAAACTTCTTTAGGATTTCTTGAGCATATTTTTTCTAGCAAATGTACACATTGTCTTCATTTTGTTTTATCTCCATTCCAAGAAAGTACGCCATCAGTGAAAGGTCTGTCATTTGAAAGACCTTCATCATTTCCAACTTGAAGTCCTTAATTAGGCAAACCTTACTTCCTGCGACAAAGATATCGTTAACATACAAAAAAAAATAAGTGTGTCTGCCCCTAAACACTATAAAGTGTAGACTCAGATAGTCTCTTCTTGAAGCCTTAACTTAGCAAATGATTGTCAATCTTGCTATACCAAGCTCTTGGTGCTTGCTTTAAACCATAGAGAGATTTCTTTAGCAAATAAACCTTATTTTCTTTCCCCTTGAGAACAAAGCGATTTGGTTGCTCAACATAAATCTCCTCTTGGAGAAGACCATTGAGAAAGGCCGACTTAATATCAAGTTGATAAACTCTCCAACTTTTTTCCGCTGCAATGGCTAGTAGCAATCTGATTGTATCAAGTCGAGCAACTGATGCGAAAGTTTCTGAGTAGTCTACTCCAAAGATCTGAGCATAACCTTTCACTACAAGCGTTGCTTTGTGTTTGTTGATCGAACCATTAACATTTAACTTTGTCCTGAAGAACCATTTTACACCAATGATCTCTCTATTTAGAGGTTTCTCAACAAGCACCCAAGTTTGATTTTTTTCGATCAACATCATCTCCTCCTTCATTGCTGCCACCCATTTGCCATCTCCTTTTGCTTCCTCATAGCTTGATGGCTCAAAAATTGCAGTATTTCATCTCTAATAGATATCAGAGATCAACCGCATGCCTCTAACATGAGGATCATCTACTAGATCTTTTAGATCTAATAGAATGTCAACTGGTGGATTGTTTTTGGACTTCTCCCAATTCTAGTGTTGATCCTCAATGAAGTGGACATCTCTACTTACGACATTTTTTCCCGTTTGAGGTTCATAGACCTTAGATGCTTTGGAGAAAACACTGTAGACAATAAAGATGCTAGGAATTGCCTTCTTATCAAGCTTATCTCTTTTAACTTATGGTATATAAGAGAAACACAAGCAACCAAAAATTCTGAGAAATTGCAATGAGGGTTTATGACCATACCATGCTACATATGGTGTTTTATCCTTTACAGATCTAGAAGGAAGTCTGATTTGCAAAAAAATAGCAATGCTGGAATCCTCTGCCCAAAACCTTTTTGGTAGATGTTTCTCATGTAGCATGCACCTAGTCATCTGCAATACAGTTCTGTGTTTTCGTTCACTAACTCCATTTTGTTGTGGAGTATAACGGATTGTTAGCTGATGTTCTATACAAGCTTTGTCACAAAGTAATTTGAATTGATTTGAAGTGTACTCCTTCCCATTATCAGACCTTAAAGTCTGAATTTTGCGGCCACTTTGATTTTCCACCTTTGTCTTAAAATTCCAAAACACATCAGTTACCTCACACTTGAATTTTAAGAAAAAAATCCAGGTCAGTCTTGTTAGATCATCAATAAATGCAGTGTAGTAAATATTACCATTTATCGATGGTGTTCTATGAGGTCCACACAGGTCTGTATGAATGAGTTGAAGCTTTTTTTATGCTCTCCAAGTTGTTTTTGAAAAGGGCAACCTGTTCATCTTCCCAAGTCTACAAGCTTAGCAATTTGTCCACCGATTCTGAAATCTTGGTAGATCATTCACAAGTTCCTTTCTTTGCAAGAACATCATACCTTGATGATGAAAATGACCCATTATTTTATGCCAAACTTTTGTAGAGTTGTTTGAGATAAGAAAAGTTGTCTACTTTTCTTCTAAAGGATTGAGCGAAAAACACCTCCCCTCCATTTTGACCTTGAATATCTCATCACCTGACTGATCTTCTATGACAAAAGTTTTGGTTTTGAAGAACAGATTGAATGCATTCTCCATTAATTGACCAACACAGAGAAGGTTTTGATCAAGCTATGGAACATACAAAACATTTGTGATAAACATAGTTCTAAAGCTTGTAATGGCTATGGCTCCCTTTCCTTTCACAACAATACACTCACCATTTCCAATTCTAACTTTGTTTGTCTCAGTGTTCAACAATTCATTAAACAACATCTTATCAGATGTCATGTTGTTGGAGCAAACCACTATCAATTAACCAACTTTCACTTGAATCTAGGCTAGTGAAATAAGTTGCAACAAAAAGGTGATCTTCTTCTTGATTAGCAACTTGAGCTTCAACTTCAGATTGTTGAATTTTGGATTTACACATTACAGCTTCATAACCCTATTGATTGCACTTGTTGAATTTTGCATTAGGTCTCTTCCATCATTTGAAAGGAGGGTGACCTTTTTTTTCCACAATTACCTCAACGAGGATACTTAGCTTTCTTGTTTTTAGAAAAATTCTCACTATTCTATCCCTGTATCTTCTTGTTTCTTACATCATCTTGATGTTTAACTTATACGGCTCCTTCAACAACTCCTTCTTATCTCATTACACGTCGTGTATCTTGTGCTTGAAAAGCACTTAAGAGCTCTGCTAGTGTGATTTTGGACAAGTCCTTAGTATTTTCTAAGGTTGTAACAGTAGCCTCAAATCATTCAGGTACTGTTACAAGAATTTTCTCAACAATCCTTGAATTGTTAAAAGTGGAACCCAACAATCTGACTAGATTTTCTATAATAAAAAGTCAGTCAGAATACTCTTTTATGGTTTCACTTTCCTTCATCCTTTGCAGCTCAAACTCACGTACTAAATTTAGCACTTGCATCCACTGAATTCTTTCATATCCTTCATACTCAGTCTTGAGATAATACCATACCTCTTTTGCTGACTTCAGGGACATGATATAAGTAAAGATGGTGGATTAAACTATTATATACAAGCATGCCTTTGCCTTTGATTTCATGGTTTTCCTTTCCTTGTGATTTTTAATCTGCACCATTGTGAGATTGTTAGGTAAGGGAACAATCTAGTAATCATCTTCTACAGCTTCTCAAAGATCCAAAGTTTCTAGATATGTCTGCATTCTGATTGCCCAGATCTGATAACTTTCTCCAATGAAAGCTGGTGGTGCCATTGAAGAAAAACTTGCTTCTCCGTCCATGGAATTCACTAAAATAGATTAATGAACACACACAAGTCCCTCAAATTTAAAATGCTCTGATACCAATTGTAGTTAATTAATTAAGGTGAAAACTCTGAAAAAGAATACAGGAGAACTTATGAATAATGAAAGATAAGAACTATAAAGCAATGAAGAAGAAGAAAAAAGAAGAGAGAACCTTAAAGTGCAGTAATCTTTTTACTGCCTAAGACTAACACTTATAATAAAGAACTAACTTCATTGTCCTAAAAATAAACAACACATCTGCTGAAGACAAACAAACTCCTAAAGACTAGGTAAAAAAGTTATTTGAGGAAAACTAAAGCTAATTTACTACAGTAAATAAACAAAAGGTTGCAGTCCTAAAACATAGAAACTAACAATTTTTCATGTTGCTAGAGTTGTTAAAAGTGTGTTTTTTTAAGGTGAAATATTACCCAAATCCTTTAATGATGAAAAAAATTGTGATTGATTTAGGACTTGAATACAAAAAAAAAATGCATGTCTAAATTATTGTATGATTTATTGGAATATTGTAAGATTTGCAAAGCTCTAAGATACAAAAAGTTTAAAAGTGAATCAATTGCAGTAGTTTAGAAACTTCAAAAATTCCAGCAAAATTGTGCAGATATTTTCCATTTATACCATGACTTCGAAATCTATTTATATTGACTAAAACATCTACCCAATTGAGTTGGCATGCTTAAGGTTGCACTAAATATGGGGTAATGCAACATCCTGCTGACAATATTGCTTAGAGGAATTTTGATGAAACACAGGTAAATTTTGCTCAAGACACTCGGAATGTTATACTTTGATGTGCTTCAGATGGCTTTACCATGCAAGTCTATATCTATCTCACATAGCACATGGTCTGTCTTATTGGTTCCTTATAACTTTCCACCATGGTTGTGCATCAACCAACCATATTCGATATTATCTATGATTATTGATGGCCCTCGTGCACCAGGTAATGATATTGATCTCTATCTATGATCCTTAGTTGATGAGTTAAAATAATTATGGATTGGTGTTTCCACGTATGATGAATCAAATAATCACATGTTTCAAATGTGTGCATCATTGCTTTGGACTATCAGTGATTTTCCAGCACTAGGTAACTTATTAGGATATGGCGTGAAAACAATATATGATTGTCCATGTCATCTTATACTAAGTTTAGAATATTGAAAAAATGGACAGAAGTATTATTTCATGACTCATAGGTAATGGTTAAGTCATCGGAAAAAGTTTTGAAAAGATAAATTTAAGTTCGATGGCCTTGTGGAATTAAAGGTTGCACCTAAATGACTGTGGTACTGAGATTCTTAATAAAATGAAATATATGAGAAATAAATTTAAAAAAGATCCATTAGACAATTCTCGTATAAGGAAATGGGGGTATGTTGATGATGTTGGTAATGTGTTGGAAAATATATGAAACAAAAGGAGCATTTTTTTTTAGTTGAAATACTGAACAGACAATATGATGTGTCATAGTCTTGACACAATGCATATTGAAAAGAACGTCTTTGACAACATATACTGAACATTATTAATATTGATGGCAAAGGGAAAGATAATTGAAAGTTTCGTTTGGATTTACAAGAGATGCGGATCCGAAAAACTTTGTATCATAAGAAAAAAATCTAATGAGAAATATTATCTATCACTTGCATGTTTCACATTAATTAATAGACAAAAAGAGATGCTCTTATAGGTTTTAAGAGATATGAAATTTCCATATGATTATGCTTCAAATATCTCAAATTGTGTTGATCTTAAACAACACACTATGCATGGATTGAAGAGTCATGACTATCATGTTTTAATGCAACAGTTCCTTTCTATATCCTTGAGGAATCTGCTGCTAGTTAATGTTCTTAAGATATTAATTGAATTAAGCAATTCTTTTAGGGGCATTTGTTCAACAATTATGAAGATTGATGAATTAGAAATTAATGCTCCAAGATCAAAATTCACTAGCTCTCTGTCTTTTGGAGAGAATATTCCCTCCATCTTTTTTTGATATCATGGAGCATCTAGTAAACCATTTAGGTGAAGAAGCAATGTTGGGTGGACCTTCACAATATCGTTCAATGTGGGCAATTGAAAGGTATCATTTTATTATTTTATTTTAATTCTAAAGAATTTTATTGAACTTTTTGGAATTTTATATTTTAGGCTCTCTCTTAGTCTCAAAGACTATGTAAGGAGTAGAAGTCATCCAGAAGGTTTGGTTGCAGAGGGACAATGTATACAAAAGTGCATGACATTCTTCTTAAGATGCTTAGGTGATGGTGAGACAAAGTCTAATCGACCATAAAGAAATTATACTTTGTCTAAAGAAACCATGAATCTGGAGGGTCGTCGATCAACTGAAGAGAAAGGGTTTATTCTTGATGACATGACGCACGCTCAAGCACACGAAATTTTTTTATTTAAATCTGCCTCTACAACTCCTTATCATGAGTGATTATTAAATCATTGAATATGCCTAGTAATTAATTATTAAGTAATATTATTGACAAGTTCTTTTATTAAGTATATATGTATTTTACTTCTGCAAAGAACATATAAAATAATTCATGAAGGGAAATCCTCGTCTATCAAGACATGTTGTGGATCAGATTCACAATGAAAGATTTCAAATAATGTTTAGAAATCATGTTACTATGAACCAACTAAAAAGTCTTCATATATGTAGTGCAATAACAATAATGAATACTTTTAAATTATAACATTACCTTTAAATGGTAGGTTTAGAAGAAGCATGTCACGCCCCGAGCCTATACACTTGATGTAACTGGCACTCGAAAACCATTGTTGGTTCCAAAGTGAACCCTTGGTCTAGCTCATTACTCAGCGGAAGACTTACTTAAGCAAAATGACAACTCATGATGCAAAAATAACTTTTAAAACGTAATTCAAACTCAACTCCAATAATCGTCTGAATGGCCATTTGTCCGCCTAAAGTTCCAATGTGCGAAGACCTGAGGAAAGAACTAAGTCGGTGAGAGAAAGAAGCAGTCGGCGAATCACCGAGTGGTTCCGTGATGCAGTGTTGGATCGCCCAAAGTTAGAGACCTTGAGGATGCTGAAGGCCAAGTAAGAAAGGCGATGGAATTGACCAAAAGGCGGATCGCCAAGTGGATCAGCCTGCCCGACTTACTTCACCGAGTGACTATTCGTAGCATATTTTTGCCGACTATAAATATATTTTTAAACATTTCATTTAGGGATTGAATCATTATTCATTCCTTAGCTTTGAAGAATTGAAGTTTTTCACTTTTGAGAAATTGGAAGTGGGTCTTTGAGATTCTTCAACTTGGAACATTGTAAAGAAAAAATTAATCTTACCCAATTGATGGAAACTCGATTTGGTAACGAATTTTACCTTTTTATAATGACTAGCAAAAAACCCAATTCTTGGGGTGTGATTATGTGATTATGGGCTGATTTAGTTTATGGGTATTGCTAATTGTTAGTTTAAATGTTGTTTAGAACTGAGTTCAATCATTAATTGTGGTTTAATTTAAGAATTGTAGTTGCAAATGCAGTTCTACCCTTGTGTTTTTGCCTTGATTGAGAGAGAGGTTTTAAAACTAAGATTATTGATTGATGGTCAGTGGGTATTGGGTTGTCATGGGTTCAGCTCGAGAGAGTGAATCCTAAACCCTTTTCCACACATTCAGCTCGAGAGAGTGAATGGACTAAGGTATGGGTTGTTCTTATTTTGCCTGCTTGTCGTTGTTCGAGAGAAATTGACTTGATTCGGGGTAGACTGTTCGAGAGAAAGTTTGCTTCCCCTATAGTCTAGCTTACTCACTAATATTTAGCTATTTTCTAATGGTTGCTATTACCCATTTGTCTACATTAGCCTATAATTGAATCACGTCTCAAGAACCCGACTCATTATTGTTATTTCGTATTGTTTGTTGTTATTGTAGTTGATATTTACAAACCAAAACCCCTTATTTGACATTCGTGTCACCCCATGATTTGAATTATGTTTTTATTCGATAATGTCTATTCCTATGACTGATTTGACCATGTTCACACTTTCTTATAGAATCTTAAACACATACCGTACCCTATGGAATTCAACCCCAACTCATTTAGTTGGATTATATACTGATTAACGATCATTGACGCTTAGAATTGGATGAAGTATCTTTGAAACGTTATTAATCAAAATGGCACCGCTACTGGGGAATGGTGTTGTTTAAGATTTTGTTGGTAAAATTAAATTTTGTTCTCATTAGTCATAGTTTAATCTACTTATTTTTAGTTTGGGTTTGTGTGTTGCTGTTTTAAACAGATGAAATGAGTGTCAATGGAAGCAATAGTAGCCGGGTGGGCCACCAAGATGACATCGGGAACTTCAACGATGCCAATTTGCCGAATGCTAATGACCCTCATCTAATGGATGGAATCGGTGACATTTACTTGCCTTCGGCTGAAGGGAATGCTTTGTTCCACATAACAAGCACCATGTTCCAGCTCTTGCAATTGAAAGGGTTCTTTAGTGGGTTGGCTCATGAGGATCCCCATGACCATATAAGGAACTTTGTTGATGTGTGCGAGCCATTCTCCTTCAAGAACATATCCCAAGAGTCGGTCTAGTTGAGGTTTTCCCATTTTCTTTAATGGGAGAAACATGTAAGTAGTTGGCTGAATTGCCAAGAGACTCCATCACTTCGTGGGAAGAGCTTGTCACCGCATTTAAAGTGCATTCGGGATAGCATCCAAAGCTTCAAGCGTTTGGAGGGTGAGCCAATTCATAAGACTTGGCTAAGATTCAAGAAGTTGGTGCTGCAATGCCCAACTCATGGTTTGACTAATAATGTTCTGCTGCAATACTTTTACCGAAACCTTGATTAAGTGAACAAGGGAGTAGCTGACCAACTTTCTCCGGGAAGTTTGATGTAACAACCTTACATTATAGCAACCCAGCTTTTGGATGGTATGACAACAATTAACTGGGCATGGTACACCCACAAAGATCAGGTCTCCCCTCTCACTTTTAAATTGTCCAAGGAGCAACCTGAGAAAGATCAAGAGAGGGACCAAAACATGGCAAAGATCATGACCTAACTTGACATTTTGTCCCAGAATGTCATGTGAGCTGGTGCTAGAAGTGTCAATGTTGTGGGTGTTGGGTGTGTAAACACCGATGAGGCCAAGTTTGAAGCATTGTACAAGTAAGAGGTGAACTTCCTAGCCAATCAAGGAGGTCGTTATCGTGCAAACTACCCGAGGCAGGGTGGTAACCAAGGTTGGAACAGGGATGAAGGCTGGAAAAATCATGATAGAGAGTGGACGGATCGTAACCCCATTTCGAAGGAAAAAGACGAGAGAAGGATAGGTATGTTCCTCTCCACGAGCGCCAAAAGCCCAAAGATTTTGAGGGTGTCCAGTCTGAGGATATGCTCTCTCGTATTCTCAACGAGGTTGAGGGGTGCGATAAAATTTTGAAAGAGATGAAGGAAGATGTATCGACCCTTAGCCAGACGGTTACCTCTCATTCCATCTCTATCAAACAGTTGGAGACCCAAATGGGTCAGATTTCATCTCATTTAAGGATTCCTAGTGATACTATGGCCAATCCCAAGAATAAGGTTTGAGTGAGGACTTGCATCGTGCCACGATGTTAACTAAGGCGCTGCTTGGGAGGCAACCCAAGTTTTTATTGCTTTCTTTTTATATTTAAGTAATCGTGTGTTGATGTTGCAGGTAAAAGTGTAGAATGTGAGGTAAGGTCCAGGTCAGCGAGCCCAACTTGGACCGCCGTTGGGCTTATGAGATTATCAAATTGGAGTTTGTAAAACTCGGTGGGCCCAGGAACAAATTAACGTTTCGCCGAACAGGTCGGCGACCCCGACTTAGTCCACCGTTTTGGCCCCCACATTAACTGGAGGTACTATAAAACTCGGTGAGTTAAGTGACCACTCGGCGTGTCACCGAGTGGTTTAATGGGCAAAATTAATGTCACCGAATGGTCGAGAACGGGAGGTTTTTAAATGCCAAAGGTTTAAAACTTCAAACTCTCTCACATTCCCTCACTTTTTAACTACCCAAAATCACACCCGCACTGTATTTTCAGTGTTTTCGTGTTTTTTTACCGCTTCCTAGTCATCAAATCTTGTGTTTGGAGTTGCATATCTTTGCCGCTTAGCATTTCAAACTCGTATTTGGCATTTAAGTTTGGTCTTCCGAACCTTGAACTTACATTTAGCCGCTAATCTCAGTTGCAATTTTTTTTATCTTAGTGATGTGTGTTGGGCCTCTCTGAATTCATGTTTTTGTGCTTGTGTACCTGTTTTAATTTGAATACCATGCCTAAAATGCCTAATTGTTAATTTTCTGAATTCCATGCTTATCAATTGGTCTAAATTGTTATGTTGTGCTAAATTGTTGTTAGTTCTAGTCAGGTGAAGTCTGAGTAGACGATATTTGTGCTAAATGATGTATTTTGTCTGATGATGGAGCGTTTGATGTCATTTCTAAGGGCTTAAGTCATCAAATGGCCATTTTTTGCCAAACTAAGAGAAGTCTGAGTACCGCGGGGGCATGGGTCTGAGTCTAATTGAGTTAGTGTATGTTTTGATTTTCTTTTCGGGGGCTGCGGGGTTCATTTTTGAAGTTGGGGTAGAAAGTAGGGATGTTGGGCAGTTTGGCGAGCTGGGTCGAGCTCGCCGAACCACTTGGCGGTTTATCGAATCTCCCTAGATCGCCCTTAATTTTGTCTTTTTCTAGGCTTTGGGTTCTTTAACTTTTGGCGAGAGCCTGAGTTCGCCGAGTGCAGTCGGCGACTCACCGAAAGTCTTCTTTGATCACCCTTTTTGCGCCCCTAACCCTTAAAATGCACTGTAACTTTCGGCGGGCTAGTCTTTGCTCACCGAATGGTGTCAGCGATTAGCTGAAAATTCCCTCCCATCACCGACATGCTAATTTTTCTGGGTATTTTTGAGCCAATCCTTTCGGCGAGCTCGATCTGGCTCGCCAAATTGATTCGGTGACTCGCCTACCGATTCGGCTAGTCTGTCTGCAACTGTTTTGTTGCAATTTTTCTTGAACTATTCCTAACTTTCTATGATGTTTTTGCAGACATGGCTAGAACCAACCTCGACATGCCACCCCGTAAAAGGGCACGAGGAATAGTGATCAATAAAGGGGCAGCAAACCTCCCCAAAAAGGGAAAGACAGAATCTCCTAAGAGAGGCATGAGGAAGGGTAAGAAGCCTAGGTCTAATGTTTCAGAGCACCACTCCAACAGCGAGGGAGAGGAAATTAATCTTACCCAGTGGGTCTTTGAGATTCTTCAACTTGGAACATTGTAAAGAAGAAATTAATCTTACCAGTTGATGGAAACTCAATTTGGTAACAGTTTTTACCTTTTTATAATGTCTAGCTAAAACCCCAATTCTTGGGGTGTGATTATGTGATTATGGGCTGATTTAGTTTATGTGTATTGCTAATTGTTAGTTTAAATGTTGTTTAGAAGTGAGTTCAATCATTTATTGTGGTTTAATTTAAGAATTGTAGTTGCAAATGCTGTTCTACCCTTGTGTTTTTGCCTTGATCGAGAGAGAGGTTTTAAAACTAAGATTATTGATTGATGGTCAGTGGGTATTGGGTTGTCATGGGTTCGGCTCGAGATAGTGAATCCTAAACCCTTTTCAACACATTCAACTCGAGAGAGTGAATGGATGAAGGTGTGGGTTGTTCTTATTTTGCATTCTTGTCGATGTTCGAGAGAAATATACTTGATTCGGGGTAAACTATTCGAGAGAAAGTTTACCTCCTCTATGGTCTAGCTTACTCACTAATATTTACCTATTTTGTAATAGTTGCAATTACCCATTTGTCTACATTAGCCTATAATCTAATCACATCCTAAAAACCTGTCTCATTAATGTTATTTCGTATTGTTTGCTGCTGTTGTAGTTGATATTTACAAACCAAAACCCCCTTATTTGACATTTGTGTCACCCCCTAATCTGAATAATGTTTTTATTCAATAATGTCTATTCCTATGACTGATTTGACCATGTTCACACTTTCCTATTGAATCGTAAACACGTACCGCTCCCTGTGGGATTTGACCCCAACTCATTTAGTTGGGTTATATACTGATTAATGATCGTTGACGCTTAGAATTGGATGAAGTGTCTTTGAAATGTTATTAATTTAGATGGCATACTCTATTGTCATACTAATCATGTTTTAGAAACTATTTTCTCAAACCTCATCTTTACTTTCTAAAAACTCAGTTTAAGAACTCAAGTGTTGGCTTTAAAAAGCTTTCCAAAATTTATAACTCAATCATAGAGTTCATGTGGAATTATGGATATGAACGACTCAAGTCAAGGTTCTTAATAGCAATAAGGAAACTATGTACTCAGAACTCAAGACTGAAGAACTGAAGGTCTCAAGAGCTCGAAACTTAAAACAAACGATATTTCTCCTCTTAAAAATACTAAATTCAGTGGGTTCATGCTAAAATATAGACATGTACGAATCAACTCAAGAATTTTAATGCAAAACATATAGCAATTAAATAATTAGGAATATAATTTCAAAAAGTAACATGAACTCAAGAACTCAAATCAACTTATCTCAAGAATACTCAAATCTAGAGATAGAATACTAGTTACTCCTTTACTAATTTTAAAGTAGATGTAGGGCATGAGGATGAACTAATTCAACACTATGATAGCCTTACATACCTGA
The DNA here is from genome assembly GCA_029582545.1 of Solanum lignicaule. Classification (NCBI taxonomy): domain Eukaryota; kingdom Viridiplantae; phylum Streptophyta; class Magnoliopsida; order Solanales; family Solanaceae; genus Solanum; species Solanum lignicaule. Next base: position 59,865 of record JAJOOF010063014.1, read on the forward strand.
AAGAACAAGGTTCGTTAAGAATCTTGAAAAAGAACTTGATTAGAAGCCTTGAAACCGTAGCTTGAAGGAAAAAAAACTAGAAAACCTTTCTTGAGATTCTTCAATTAGTTTCTTGAAATCTCTAAGTCCAAGAATTACGATTTTCGTTAGTGATTCGTAATTGTATGGAAGAATTTGATTTGGAAAGAATAAAATTCTTGGAAAACTACATACCTTACCTTGAAGAAGAATCTTGAAAAAGATTGAAAGATTCTTGAATGGAGTTTTCTACTTTGATTTTTCCTTAGGGTTTGAGAGAGAAGAAATGATGAATTAAGAGATGAAAATCTGATTGTTTTGGATCTTTAATTTTTCATGAAATTAATTTAGGGTTTTCTTAGTGGTAAAAAGAAAAAAACGATCCTTTTGAATGTTTTCCCATCGGCTAATTCGTCACAGTACTGTATCACGTTACTAAAATGGTCATAACTTTTTACTCAAACATTAGATTGTTGCGAAATTGGTGGCGGTGGAAAGAAGATTCAAATACCTTTAATTCAGTAGGTTAAGGGCCACATAACTCTTTATAATCTAAGAGATATGTTAGTTTGAAGTCGACCCAAGTAGAAACTTATATGAAAACTTAATCGACAAGGAAACTTTCAACTCTACTTTGTGCTAGGAGTTTCTAGTGACCGTATTTGATATCCAAAATCATTCCCACACTAAATAATTTATGTGTACACATATGGGAAATTTAAGAATAACCCGATATGACCCTACAAGTTAATGATAGACTCCTTGACTTTTGAACTATCTATGAAGCCTCTACTATTATGAAAGGATTATTGAGACTAGACCCCTGACATCTTAACAAACTAAAAGAAAAAAAAATGAAACCCTCAAGAAGCAAAGAGGCTCACCATAGCTAACTGGAACTGCAAATATTATCATCATAAAAGATGCAGGCCAAATGGCGTCAGTAAATGGAATGTACGAGCATGTAAGGGGAATTTTAAATCATAAACATAAGCTTGAACTAATGGAAAAGAAACATACTTACCTCTTATCAACTCACTTAACTAAACTCAACTCAACTCAACAATAAGTTACTCAACTCAGTGAAACTTAGTTCAACTCAACTCGGAGAAATATGGCTAAACCAATAATAAGATACTCGTCTCATTGAAACATAGCTCTACTCAACTCAGAGAAATAGGGCTCAACTCAATAATAAGATAATCAACTCAAGATACTCAAGGATAAAGCAACAATAAAAGATGCAATAAATGGAAAACTATAAAACAATAGATAGCAACTCAATTGTATGTAAAAATACAATAATAACTCATTTGTATGTAAAAATACAATAATAACTCTTATTTGGGAGATTCTATAAGCGACAACCATCAATATGAGCTATGTGATGATACAGTGTCTCGCCCACGCTGCCAGAACTATCCTATACCTTGTCGGGATATAGATTTCTCAACTAAGTTGATCCACTAAGCTATGCTTATAAAGTAATAAGGAATCATCTAAAAAGTATAACCCTTTAACCATGTTGGCATACATGGTTTATAAGGACTTTGAGTTGTCTGAACTTGTCCCCATATCGATGCTCAATACTACTCCCATTAATATATAATCATGCTCATATGTTTAAAACATAATTCTTTCTCTGGTTTGAGATAATTGCTCAAACTACCCTCTTAAAAGAGGTAACTAATCTTGAAAAATCTTTTGAACGCATAACTCATTTAGAAATCTCAGTTTCTCTTTTATCAATGTAAATATTGATAACTCTTGGAATCATAGTCTCCTTATACTCTTACTCAATTCATACTTGAAAACTCTTTCTCAAAAACATATCAAAATAATATTTTAATATGATCATTGATGACTCAAGAATCATATTGCATAATCATTGATAGTCTATCTAGATACCATACTGCTCATACATTGATGGCATACTCAATTGTCATACTAATCATGTTTTAGAAACTTTTTTCTCAAAACTCAGTTTAAGAATTCAAATGTTGGCTTTTAAAAGCTTTGCAAAATTTATAACTCAAATCATAGAGTTCATGTGGAAATGGACATGAACGACTCAACTCAAGATTCTTAATAGCAATAAGGAAACTTAGTACACAGAACTCAATACTCAAGAACACAAAGACTCAAAAGCTCAAAACTCATAACAAGCGATATTTATCCTCTCAAAAACACTCAATTCATACGGTTCATGCTGAAATATAGCCATGAACGAATCAGCTTAAGAATTTTAATGTATAACATATAGCAATTAAATAATTAGGAATAGAATTTCAAAAATAAACATGAACTCAAGAACTTAAATCAACTTATCTCAAGAATAGTCAAATCTAGGGATAGAATCCTAGATTACTCTTTTACTAATTTGAAAGTAGATGTAGGGCGTGAGGAAGAACTAGTTCAACACCATGATAGTCTTATATACCTGAAATAACAAGGTTCTTTAAGAATCTTGAAGAATCTTGAAGAAGAACTTGATTAGAAGCATTGAAACCCTAGCTTGAAGGAGAAAAATCAAGATCCACTACAACAAATTTGATTTTCAGTTACGAATAATTTTGTCACCTAAAGCACATATTTCGTCACCAAAAAACTTCTGTGATGAAAAAAAATCGTCAAGCATTCGTCCCTAAATCGTATGTCACCAAATGTATACAGGCACAACTTAGTGATTCGTCACTAATTATAGTTCTATTTACTACGAAAATATTTTTCGTCCCCAAATGTATAGTATCTATGACAAACTTGTTCATCATAGAAATTATATTTTTTTGTAGACAATGGTAACTTTTCGTCACTAAAAAGGTCATTAATGCCGACGAAACTAATGCGTCACTTATTGTATTATCTAATTAGTGACAACGTCATTTGTCTCTAAATTTAAATGTATTTCGTCGTTGAAAAAACATTATTCCGTCACAAAAAAACTGCCCTTTACATTCAAATTCTCTTTTTGTCCCTAAATGTATAAATTAGTGACAACTTTAATTTTTTTATAATTTTGTAGTTGAAAACTATTAGGTTGTCACTAAAAATATTTGTTTTACTCACAAAACAAAATTGTCACTGTAGAATGTCATAACTAGAGATGATCATAATTGTCATAAAATACAAAGTCAATTCGTAGGTAATAAGTAGGCTATTTTGGGACAAAAAATATTCTTGTCACCAAATGTTACACTTTTATGATGAAAACATGACCGTCTTAAAAAATATTATAGAGTCGTCACTAAAAGTTATGCTTTTAAGGACAAAATGTTTTGTCATTAGTCATTCATACTAATACTATTTTCCATTGGTATTTAACTAGGTTTTGTAAATTTGATAATTTATATTTTTTAAATAATACATTAATATTTTAAAATTCATAACCTAGTTTATTCCATAATAATAAATAAACAATTTTTTAAAAAAAAAACATACTAAAGAAAGAAAGATAATAATAATAATAATAAGCTGCACACTGTTATATAGTACTAATGAAGAACAAATAGAAAATGAGATCGAAATGATATTCACTACATACACCTCGAAGAAAAACTAATATTATGTAACGTTTATCCAACTTTAAAGTATAACTAAGATATGCTAAACATTAACAAAACAAAGATAAAAATATAGAGGCAGCTTTAAGAGATATCATTGCAAAAGCACTTCTCTCGCACCTAATCTTGATTTCCACCTTCCACAACCTATGTAAAATAGAGAAAGAAAATCTAAGATGTTATTTCTTACTTGATGATATCATGATACGGACAAACTATAAAGTAATGAGGTTATTAAATGTACCTTAATGGATAACTTGATAAGAATCAATGATCGTCACTAACTCATGAAAAGGAAACAAAGTTAGGCGCTAAAAATCTATAAATAGGACTCATTTCATGGATAAAGCATTTGCTACCAGTCCTTTCACATATTTTAATGAAGTTAAAGGTGTATTCCAGTTTGACAAAAGGAAAATGCCAAGAATAAGACCAAGATACGACAAAACTAAATTCTAACCTTGATCGGGATAAGCTCATGAAATG